>JAPMOQ010030916.1:758058-785009 GCA_026543055.1 Argiope trifasciata
ATCCAAACTTTATCAAAAATCAATAATTCCGATGTCCCGCGTATTAATTTTTAGTTGATTTCTCTCATTTTATCTTTAAATTATGGATACAAACATATAAATAAACTTTCACAGATGTTTTTTTTTTAAATCAGAATGATCTAACATGAGGAAATGCATGGAACTCTAAACAACGCTTTTACTTTAATGTGTCATATATGAGAAGAATAGAAGCCAATTAATTCAGAAATTATCCAAAATGTCATACGTTTTCAGTTTTAATTTTAAATGCAAATTAATTCTACAAATATATTTTACTAAGACATTTCCTGAAGGATTAATTAAAGCGTGAGAATGCATTGAAATCTAGAGAGCATTTTCCACTTCTATATTTTATATGTAAGAAGATTAAATTGATACAACACAATTCCATGTGCCTTCAATTGTAATTTTAAATGCAAATTAATCTTACAAATATATTTTATTAAGACCTTTCCAATTGAGTTAGTTAATTATGCAGCACGGTACACGTCCTTGTTTCGTCGAACAATTGCTAACCATTCTTTACATGATTTTTTTTCTATGCACACGCAATAATCCAAAGAAGCATCGGCTAGACAAAATGAAAGTAGTCTGTTGACAACGGGTTTTTCAGTCGCTCCCTATGGAAAATCCAACATTTTTACTTTCTTTTTAGAGGAAAAAGTAATTTAGGAAAATCTCGAGGGGTTTCTTTAAAGAAGGAGCTCCTTCGTATTGTGGTCACGATATCCGAAAGAAAAGCTAAGGTCGTTTTTTATACTCTTCGTCAAACAGCTTTTCATTGAGGATTCAAAAAGACAAAAAAAACAGCCTTATTTTCTGGCACCGACCGAGATCTTCCAAGTGAAACATTTTGTTCCGATTTAAAATCCTTTCTTTACGCCACAATGTCTCTTTTTTGTTTTATGACTTGTATGCTTCAAAATAGAATGTAATTTTATTTGTCTGCCATTAAATTGAAGATTTGTGATGTGGGTAAGATTAAAGGATCAAATAACTGTTGTTTCTGGCTGTCATTCGAGAACAAAATAGATTTCAATGAAAGTAGTGTCTGTAAAATAAAGTAGTTCATTATGAAAAGCAACATTGGAAATGGCCATTTAATGAAGAATACGAATCATTTTGCCCTGCCTGATAGTTCTTTCTGAAATAATTGTCTGTGCTGTACATCTTAATTTTGTATTTTCAAATGAGGTGCTTTTATTGTTATTTTTTGTGTGTATTTAAGTACATTGCCAGGAAAGATAAGTAACTGTAAACTCTCGTAATTTTTACTCAGACAGGGAGGGCAAATATCTTCACGACATTGATCATTGATGTATTTTATGTAACTCAAAACATTCTTCAAAGTTGAAGAATTTAATTATTTATAAATGAAAAATAAAAATAAATTCACTCGATATAGTAAGCGTTAATAAATTAATTATTGATTTAAAATAATTTTAGTTAATAATGAAACATCAAAATAAATATTTCCATATATTTTTTTACATTAACTCTTGTTTATAAAAATAATCATATGATTAAAAGATTCATGTGTACTAATTAAACTTTTAACTGTGATGACTAGATATTCGTTTTTATTCAGTTAAATATTTAAAACGATTACTAAAAACTAGAAGCCCCCCCCTCCTTCTCCAAGCACTATATAGATTGTGCCAATTTTATTTCACTTAAAAATTTATTGGTCTTTTTATAAGTTGATTTTAGTTAAACTTTCTGTAAAAACAGCAGCCTACAACGCAAACGGGTGAAAGAATTGTAACGAAGTTTCGTATATAGAATATACATAAAATTCTAAAATATCCATCATATTGCGCCTTTTACTGCAAAAAATTAAACTTAACACGGCCGAAACAGAATACAGAAACAGTATTACCTATCCAGAACAAAAATTTTGTGTAATAAATTAGAAAATCGGTGGAAGAAGTAAAATAATGAATTTCGCTGGAAACTCCAAAGCGCTTTATATGCGAAGCATCGTATCTGGTGGTCATTACAATCTGGTGTTGATCGCACTACCCATCGACTTGAAATTTTGTAGGTGAATGAGGATGGAGTACTTTTCTCTACATCGTTCTGCGCACGATTAAGAACTGCTCCTATTGTGCAGTTTTATCTTAACATTTTTTTTCTCTTTTCTTTTTTCTTTTTTCTTCTCAAATAGCGTATAGTATTTTTTTAAATTGCCTTCGTTTAATGTACTTTGATGATAATGTGATCAGAAAATAGTGAATAAATATTAATATTGTTTCTGTATTTCGTTTTGGCAGTTTATTGGGTTGAATTTAATGCTTTTCAGGAAAACGCGCCTTCTGGTGGACATTTTGGAATTTTTTTAATTCGAAATTATGAAATTCCGTGAGTACATTTCTATACCAATATATAGTTCATCGCACTATATACTATACAAGTATAGTATCCCTATAATAATTTTCGTTGCAATCCATTCATCGGTTTGTGTTATAGTATGCTGTTTATAGAAGTTAAATTATAGCCATCCTTAAGATTGCCAGAGAAGTTATTAGAATTATTTTGTATGTACCTGTAAATGATCGTACTTTGTAGACATAGAGATGCCAAAATATTTGTTTCCCTGAGTGTTAATAATTTTTTGTATAACACAAAATCTTCTTCCAGTCAAAGTTGAATAAATCAATCATTTATCAATAAAAAAATAATATCGAATTCGCCTGATATAGTAAGTGTTAACAAAGTAATTATGAACATAAAATAGTTTTAATTTATAAAAAATTTCAAAATAATTTTTTTCATTTATTTTTTTACATAACCTTTCGTTTGTGAAAATGATCTTACTATTAATAGACATTCCATATGATTAAACTTCAGTTGAAATTCAAATTCCTATTTGAATTAGCTACTAGATCACTCAAAAAGCTCCCAATTGTGAAAAAGGAATTGGAGGCAAGAAGTGGATTTTCAACATTTTATTTCAGAAGTAGTTAGCTCATTTACACCGTAACAAAAAGCACAAAGACGAAAACAACACAACTAGACATATTATGTATGTAGAGATGAACAAAACCCCAGAAAGGCACATAGGACCTTCGGGTAGGACATTAAGTGTTCAAATCCTTGACATTAAGTGTTCCTTGCACATTAAGTGTTCCTTCCTTGGACATTAAGTGTTCAAATGCAGTTTTAACACCATGCGTACTAATTAAACTTTTAAAAATGATGAATATATATTCGTTTTAATTTTCTTAAATACTTAAAATGATTACTTAAAACTTAAAGCCCACCCTCGCTTCTCTAAAGATTATGCTGGTTGCGGCAATTTTATTTTATTTTAAAATTTTATGATATTTATATATGCTATAAATGACTGCTTTCTCCATCTCACCTCTCCAATTTACTTTTTTTTATTAAATTTGAGACAAAATATTTTTTTTCTGAATCTTCCAACCTCAACAACTAAACCAACTTCATCATTTTATTACAAGTTATTATTTCTTATTTTATTTTCTTTTTAAACGGGGCAACCGGTAATGCAATAACTATAGCTCTCAGAGGTTATTCCATTAACTGCTATTTCCAGCATTTTTATGCTTTTTATTCTTAGCTAATAACAGAGAAGAAATTTAACAAACAGTTATTAATTCCATAAAAATAATTTGAAAGCTAGGAAAGAAGAAAAATTGTTCTCTAAAAGTTTCTATGTTCCGAAAAAATTTTTTAATGAAAATGTATGTAATTCTGTCGAAGTTTTACGTGCGTGATTCCCAGCAACATGTTTTTCAGAGTAAGAAAGTGTTCTTTGACATAGCTATTAGAAACTTTTAAATGATAGACCAATATTTTGAGACTTTTCAATAAAAACTTCCAAAAATACTATCGGAGTTTGATTTAATTTTATTTGAAAAATATTATTTTAGCGATTTTATTGTTGTTGTATTGATGTGTTTACATAATTTCAAGAAATTTCCAAACTATTTTTCATGTTGGATTTGCAACATTCAATTGTTATTAAGCATTCCAAACTAATTCTATTGTCTGATTAATCGCTCTTATTTATACAGTTGCTCTCAATGCCAGCTTTGAATAAGCTATACAACAAAAAATTATTTTATTCAATTAGAAGAATGGATTATAGACCGCCGTTTGAAATGTCATTCCGATTTGTTCAATTTTTTAATAAAATATTTATATTTCCTTCCCTTTAGATAGCCCGAGTATAGGCAGAGGTGTAATGTATTATTTTCCAGCTATACGCCTGTGTCCTTTAGAAACATAATTTGATAATGATGATAATAAAATTGGTAATAATGTAATTCTTTTGAAACTTTTAATTTAATGTAACAAAAGTTTTGATATAAATCTAAACACAATATTTATACTTTTCCTCTTTATTCATTTCAATGAAATCAATCCATTAGAAAGATTATTTGAAGTCTTTTTTTTAAATTATTTTTTTATTTGTCTTTTTTATTATTTATTTTATATTTTTTATTTTTTATTTATTTATTTTTTTTAACCTTTTTTTTAAATTCTTTTTTGTGATTAGTTCAGCAGATTTGCTGCAATTATTATTGGATAAAATCTGTAAAGCATTAAATATAATACATTCATTACTAATATTTTGTAACATTTTAGTTAAAATATATTCTTCATTATAGAATATTAATTATACGCATCCATTAAAAGATTTTTTTCTGAAATGGCAATTATGGGGAATTCTTTTTAAAAAAACTTTGAGCCTATGAATATATATAAAAAGCTTAATATCACGGATGTAAAAGTTTACATAATGTAATGGATTTTAATAGATTCTTAAGAATAATTCATTCAATATTCATACAATCATAACTTTTATATAATTTAATATATTTTAAATTATTTGTAATGTTTTTGCTTCCTAGCGAGAGCTAGGTTTATTCTTATTAGACAAACTAATTTTTATTCTCTTTTGTAACTCAATAAAAAACTTTTTTTACTTCAAACTGTCAAGCGCTTTGACAGATCACATAAATCATAGATTACAGTATCTATGGGTGGTTCTTTAAAATTTACAAACTGGAAGAAATAACTTGCGATTATTCAAATGTTTACTAGTTGATAAAGGAATAAATCCCATTCAAACTAAGATTTTAATTTATTTGTATATTTTAAACCGATTTGTCATCATTAATCATTGCCATATTTGCAATTTACGTTCTCCTTTTTTGTACCATTCTGTAAAATTAAGAAAGAATTTTTTTAAACATGTATTAAAACAATAACTTCTGTATAAAACACTGGTGATTTTGCATGGAAATTATTTTATAGCACTGCTGCTTCGCTATTCTAATGAAAATAATTAAGATTAGATTCCAGTAAAAAATCTGCCAATCTCAGACATTGTTAAAGTGTAGTGGAAAATTTTATGCCTAGTTTACGCTCGACCAGTTATAAGAAGACTAATAGGTAACGCGTGTGCAGAAAGGGATTGATTGAAAAAAAAAAAGATCATGACCTCACATCAGAATGAGCAAAGAACAAAAAATATCGCAATTAATCTATGATATGTGTTTAGTTTTTCATGCCAAATTTTTCAAACGCTTGCGCAGTAAGAATGCAATACAGAGATATGTTATTGTTCCATAGGGACAAGTACTTGCCATCAACTACATTGCGTTTTAAGCCTTTCTACGCACGAACAGCCTACTTGTCGCCTTATAATTTTCCAAGTGTAAACCCAGTATCAGAGTATGTTCAAATACTATTTTTGTCATTTGTCAGCGGAAATAAATTACCGATGCTTCCCCTTGAGTTTAGCATATTCAATTCAGCTCTGTAAATTTTCATTGACTATGCAAATCATACGAGAAAAGAAAAACATTCATGTCATCAATGATATCTAAAATTATCAAATAAAAAATCAAAATCCAATCAAACACCCTACAAAATAAATGAAAATATATATAATTAAAACAACATGTACGTATACATGCTCGAAAAATACTTATAGTGTAGCATGCTGTGATAATGCAGCACGATTTTCTAATTCTAGAATGCAATTTAAGTCAGAAATAAAGTTCAGTTTTAAATTGCATAAAAGCTTTCTGAATATTCAAAGCTATTTTATGTGAATTTTCCAAGTATCTTTGAGAACAGTTAAATGTTGTTCATATATTTTATTTCATAACGAATCAGTCTAAATTAATGATAATAATAATGAAATATGATAAAATATATTATTTAAAATTAAGGAATTTCGAAGTTTTACGATATTCGAACAACAAATATAATATACTACAAACTAAATGAAAATATTGTATTGTTAAGAATGTAAATAAATTAAAGCAAGTATTAATGAAATTAAGTCTATATTACTTCTATATACACTTTCAAAGACAATTTATAATAATGCTCCAGAAACGATGTAGTTTTGATTAATTCTGCCCTATTGGTTTAGCGTAACATGCATTCACTTTACCAGCATTAAGAAAAAACGTAAGATTTCAAATTTTGAAAAAAATATTTTGCATTAATTAAATTTATAAATGTTTAAAGTGCTTAAAGTGATTGTGCCATTATCTTCATTTTGAAAGAGTCAAAATTTAATTTAACACGTTAAACAATACTTTTTCAAACTCTTCTTAAAATTTTCAGCCTAAACGTATTGCTAAAATACATTTCCTTTCATCGAAAATTGATATTTTAACAAAGGATATCATTTAAGTCTTAGATACAATGCAAACGAATTGTTAACTCTAGAGATTTGATACAGGAGTGACATCATCAGTTTACATGCCATGTGACAATACCAACAAGTCACACATCCACTCATATTTTAATTGGTTCCCTACTAACGAGTCTCTCTTTTTATTTCAGAGTTGTTTGAGGTCTTGTGGAATGCAGAAAACTCTGGAGGGAGAATGCTTTCAGAATTAACCGAATAATTCACAGCCTTCGGAAGAATTCCTTAGTGTTGGAGTGGTGCATTGTTTAATGAAGTTACAAAGACTGATTAGCTCAGGAGACAATGAAAGTGTGTTCAGGATATGAATATGCCATCAAATGGATCGAAACGATGCCAAGTTCCTTAATAATAATATTTACAGCACAATGGGTGAAAATGATTCTACGCTAAATCATATTTCAAACATTCTTGTACAGTGATATTCTAATAACTGTACTTTAAATTTCATCTAAAAAGTGATAAATAACACTTAATCCATATAAAGGGATGTAACTGAAAACTAAAATGCGATAAGTTTTTTAAATGTCATGAAAAGCAGAATTTTTCTCTTATAGTCATTTTTAACCTGAACAGTATTTTAGGTGTCATCAACTGTAAGTTTCTTGAAAGTTAATTTACTATCTACAAATACTGATTATTGATATCACTCATGTTTTTGTAATAACTGTTAAGTATTTTCTTTCCGATTTAAGTACATTGACTTGACTTCTCAAATTGTGACAAAATTTTTGACTGTCTCAAAAGGTTCAGATTTCACAAAATGAAATATACATCTACATTCTCCAAATAAAATTTTGTTTTGAATATTTATATTTACTTCAGTAAATTAAATCAAATAAGCTTCGGCAAATAAAACCAACATGTTACCTAATGATACTGTAGAGAATATTGTCGAAATATTTACTTCAACTGAATCCAGCAATATCAGTCTAATCGACGTAATAGATTATCATTTAAATTCTGAATCCGAAAATTTATTTGAAGAATATATACCACCAGCAGTTACTGGATTTATTAATGTATTAAATAAAACAATAGTCACTGAAGTACCTAAAGCTTCCATACTTACAAATGCAAGTTCAGTATTATTGGCCTTCAAAGACACAATACAATATGACGGAAATTCCACTTTATATGAACCAACATTTAATAATAATTTACTTGCAGTTGTACTTACATTTTTCTGCTTGGTTACAATATTTGGTAATATACTTGTTATGGTTGCCGTATTTCGTGAACCATATCTTCACACAGTCACCAATTACTTTATTGCATCCTTGGCAACAGCTGATTGCATTGTTGGAGCTGTTGTCATGCCATTTTGTGTTGTGCTTGAAGTTTGCGACGGATACTGGCCATTTGGACAGGATTGGTGTGACATTTGGCGATCAATAGATGTACTCGCTAGTACAGCTTCAATACTGAATCTCTGTGTCATATCTCTAGATAGATACTGGGCCATCACTGATTCTATGTCATACCCAAGAAAAATGAGTCCCACTCGAGCTGGCATATTAATAGCAGTTGTATGGGTGTGTTCTGCTTTGATATCATTTCCAGCTATTGCTTGGTGGAGGGCAGTGTCATCATTCCCTCCTCCTGAATATCAATGTCTATTTACTGAAGATGTTGGTTATCTAGTCTTCTCATCCGCAGTGTCATTTTATGTGCCATTAACAGTCATGCTATTCACTTACTACAAAATATACAGAGCTGCGATGGAACAAAAAAGGAGCTTAAAACTAGGGACAAAGCAAGTCCATGCTATAAATGGAGAACAGTGTGCTTCATTGACTCTTCGAATCCACCGTGGTGGCATGTTTTCTCCAAAATATGACCCTAAACTAACAAATGGCGATCATCATAGTGATGATTATCATGAAAGGACTTCTTTAAAAGTCCCTTCAAGACACATGAAGAGCTTTTCTCTCAGTAGAAAAATAAGCAAACTTGCAAAAGAACGCAAAGCAGCCAAGACACTTGGCATTGTAATGGGGGTATTCATTCTCTGTTGGCTACCATTTTTCGTCACCAATGTTCTGATGGGTATTTGTGGAGATAGCTGTGTCATGAATTCAAAAATGGTTTTTTCTGTTGTCACTTGGTTGGGATGGACAAATTCAGGTATGAATCCTGTCATCTACGCCTGCTGGAGTCGAGATTTTAGAAGAGCCTTCACCAAGCTACTGTGCTCCTGCTGCCCAAAGTACTTACGACGCAAGCAAAGGCATAGATCACGATTTCGCCAAGTTGTCAGGGATGAAGTTTCTTTGCCAAATTTCAAATCGTCTTCAAACCCGATGACAATTGAAGACATTTCCTTGTGACTGATATATTCAGGCTTATACATTTTGAAGTACTAGCAATGAGTGCGAGCTTGTGGGAAATTCTGATTTATAAAGCATACATGACAAATTCAATGTCAAATTTCGAATCATTAATATCGTTAACATTTTGTTTCAATAATGTATTCCTTAAAATCTTAAAATATTCATTTTAAATAGAATATTTTTTAAAAAAAAATAGCTGAATAAGATTGTTGGTGTTATGTTATTTTAAATTATTTAGATATAATTTTAAACGATTGAAATTTAATATTACGTTTTTATCTCCTTTATACCATTATTATGTTTTTTTTTTCCTTTAATAAAACCAGAGTTTTGAAGAAATTTTAATAACGTTGCTTCATTAAATTTGATTCTGCATGTTTCATGCATATGTATTTATATAACAATGCAGTTACACTTTTTTCACAAGGAATTTTAGAGCAGATAATTTTTAACTGAATGAAGGTCATTAAGGGATAAAAAAATAAGTTATGATTTTTATAAAAATTTACCTTTAAATGAAAAAAAATCATTAATTAAATTTTTGGTAAGATGGGTGGATTAATTAAACTATCTTACACTGTTTTTGTCAATAACATATATAGGGTTACTAAGCATTTAATAAGACTATGTAGGAGTGTTAATTTAAATACCGAAATTATAAAGAATTTTATTTCATAACAAAACCATTATATTTTTCAGTTAAAATTGAAAATTAATTTGAAGATTAATCTTCATATTTCATAACAAAACCATTATAAATTTTAAGTTAAAATAGAAAGATTAATTTGAGTATTAATCTTTCTATATTCTTGTAATTGTCAAATAGTAATATTTATCTTATTTTCTATTACTTGGAATTCCAACCCTTAATGCTGAATATATTTTTAACTATAATATCTTATTATTAATAGCATTAGGAATACTAGTTGTCTCACATGCTAATTTGGGCTAAGAAACGCAGTTGAAATGAGGTAGGACTTTTCTGAGAGTGGATTTTTCTGTTCTATTTGATAAAAGATTATAAAATAAGTGTTATCGTAGCTAGTTAAATTTCCAAAACAATTCTATTTCGATGTTCCATTTTTGGTGTAGTTCCATGTTAGTCATATGTTAGTTAGATTATAAATATGATATCTATTAAAGCACATATTCAAGCATTTCATCATGACAAATTTAAACATGCACAAAACATTTCAGGATTTTATTCCTTAGCTTGGTTACTTTGCTTTTATTCACACATTTTTCTAAAAAGAGCTTACGTATGATCTGAGATTTTATTTTTATTTATTAGAGAACTCAACTTTTCATATAAACGGTGGGGATTTATATTTGGAAAAATTAGCAGTGTTGCAAGCATTTTACTATATGAGATTTACAATTGAGATACAACAATTTTAGATTATACATCTGAGCAGTCCGTAATTTTTAATTTGTAATCATCTTAGTTGTATCTGTGCTTTTATTGAGGGACTTTTAACAGGATTCAATAAATATATAATAAAACACATGTGACTCTGTCATGGAAAATATTAACGAAATTATATACGAAAAATTAATACAAAAAAGCGTAAAAAATAGAGAGGGGAGATTTAGTCTTTTATATGAGGGAGTAGTTTCTCCCGTATGAAGCCTGAGTTGCATCAATTTTGGCGAATCCATGTTGAAATCATAAACTTTTTGCTTTATAATCTTTCTTTTATTGACGCGCAATGAATGAAACTGTCAACCATCTACCGAAAAGGCAACAACATGGAAGATTTCAGATGGTGAAATCGGAATGCAGCTTCAAGCTTGCGTATTTAATACTTGCTGATTCACTTTCTGTGGTATTTTGTTTTTTATAGTTATTTTAGTTATTTATATAACTCTCATAGTAGAAAATACATTAATAATATTTTAAAAGAAAAAGCAATTAAAATAATAATGGTGTTTGTTACTCTGCATTCGGAATGGATAAGCCACCACTACATGTAAGTTATTATCATTATCAAAATGTGCTGAAAAATGCTTTAGAAAATTTTGGATAATTTTAACTTTTTATTTTCAGATGTTTCTTTGTTTTTTAATTTCTTTATTATCATAATTTTAAAAAATCATCTACAATGCTGGTTTATTTCGTTAATTTAAAGCCTATACTAAAAACTGTAAAAATATTGGTTAGCTTATTTTAAACTGATACATATCTAATTTATAATCAATCTCATTTTTATTAATTATTAATTATAACATTAATAGTTTATTCGGGAAATGCTTTATACGCTCGCCAAAATGAAATGATTTTTCTCCTAGAATATTAAATCTAAATACAGGATTTGTTCGGATTTGTAGATTAAATATTGAATATATAGTAGAGATTTTCATGTTTTACTGTTTATATATGTATGTATGTATATATAGTCACACTCCAAAACAAAAATACATGAACGCGTTTATTTGAAGCTTTATCATTATTTAGATGTTGCTTTCAAATGAATATTTGTACAATGAATGATAGCATTTACGAGCAAAAAATACCAGAATAACTTATTCAGTTGATCACTTAAGCAATCAGTTTCTTTTGAATTCGAAACTAGGTGACAAGATTAACTATAAAATGACACGAAACATTTTTGTTTCCTTACTTTCTTTTCAAATTTATTTTTTATTGATATCCCGGACTCGAAGAAATTATACATTTGGTCCCTTTCTCTTATATTTTCTAAAAAATCAAATTTATATCAAAATTTAAAATAAGAAATTAAAAAATTGTGCCTGTTTCTTATTTTATTAAAATTAAGTTTTAGAATCACTTAAACAATATGAAACAACAAAAGTGCGTAATTATTTCCATGTTTATCAATAATCTTAAATGACACAATAAAGAAAAATTCATTGGTATGTTATAATGAACTCAAATTAAAGTTCTGAATGTTTTATTGTTTGTTTCTTGAAATTGGATTTAGAATACCGAGAAATTGTGTTTCATTAATTGGGAATTTAGAAATTAGTTGAACTCCCATTAATAATTCTTGAAAACATTTGGTCTATTTTTATGTTGAATTATTGAACTGTAATTTATTAACTAATGTTTTGTCATTCAAGGCTGTCTTTAATATCAAGCATGAATGTAGCTATAATTCTTTTAAAAAGCTATGACAAATTATTGTAGTTTTTTTTAACACAAATTTCTTAAATCTTGAATGCACAATGTATGTATATAAGATTTGTTTCTTGATGTGCCAACTATTAAATGTTGCTGTAGAAATCGTCAGTTTTTCATGGAAAACCCATTGTTCATTCCAGGACTTTATAAACATTTCAGATTTTGCTATAAAAAGATATGTGATTGTCCTTAATTGTTATGTGAAAAAATATGTTGATGTTTTGTGTATTTTGATGTCATGTGTCGAAAGTTGTTGTAGCTAGTAGATACCTGAGCAGTATTTGATGTTTTTTGTGATAATGTGAAAAATAAAATATTTATTTGAATCGTCAATAGTTTATCCTTATTTGTACTCAATTTCATGATCTCAAAATATCCACGCTATATTTTTTTCATTATGTTATTCATAAAACAATGCTCAATAAGAAATATAAATTTCATTCATTATTGATTATGCTTATTAGAATGCAATTAAAAATTATTATTCATGCATAGTAAAATAATATCACAAAGAAATATTGAAGACTTAAATAGTTCTTATAAAGAAAACATTACGTCAACACTAAACAATCCACTGTTTAGTGTATGATCTATCTATTACTATCTATGATTTTTTTATTTTAAAAGATGAATTCGAATTCTGAGCAAATAATATCCATAATGCATTCAAAATCAAGAGTCGTTTATTTTAGGAATAATTTTAAAATTACCGTGTAAATAAGCTTCATAATAAGTTCAAGATCCACCATCAATAATCTCCGTAATAAGTTCAAAATCCAACATAAGTACGTTTTTCCCATTTTTCTGTTTACAAACATATTTGTTTCATGCTTCGAAGCCTTTTGAAGAAAATTGAATATGGATTTTGTGCTTCCTTTTTGACTTTTGACGTTAAAAAAAAGATTTTGAACATTTACAATTTTAGCTAAAGCGAATTCAATTTCGTCTACATCGTTGAATATTGGTTTAGTTTATTTATATTAATGTTCCGGTTTTAAAGCAACACCAAGGCTATTTTAGACCTGAACTCGGGATTTCGAACTTCGGTCAGATGACGTGGAAGATGTTTGAAATGGTACCCCCTCCCCCACATTTTTAGTATCACTCCAGTGGGAAGATGCTGTCTCCTACGGATTTAGCGAGCAAAAGATCCGATTGCACGCCGGATCTTTGGTAGAATCAGATCTTCGACCTGAAACCCTCCAGCTTTAAAGGTACCATAAATCAGAAGCGATCCTGCTAAATATAGTATCTGCATTTGCATGCTTGTTGTTATAAGACAAAAATTCAAAGATGAAATGATGGACTAGGGCCCTTTATATGCTTTATTTCCCCCATCTTGCTTTTATTAGTTTTTATGTTACCTTGCTTATATGATAATCCATGGATACAGAGAACAATTATCCTACTATGGATTTCCTCCAGAATTCGGGAGACATCAGATATTTCGTTCAAATGATTGCATGTAAAAAGTTGTTGTTTCTTATTCCCCTTCGGATTGAACACCAATTTAAACGAAGTCAAAACAATCAAATGGCTTAATAAGATTGTAAATTGACTTCACCTCATTCACCAGCTGTCTCCCATAGCCATCAAAATGAGGAGAAGTGTCGGCTGAGAAGTAGCAAGGGGTATACATCTCTTGGTCTCTGATGAAGAAAAGACTTTTTGTATGGACATACCTTAGCCTAGATTAGATAGTTTGAACACTCTTTGGATTGGTGCAAGTCAGAGAAAAGCTTGGACACATTAGGCATACCAGTCACGCCCTGGGGGATATAGTTCCTTGTTTAAACAAGATGCGGAGTCTGTAATCTACAAGAGGGGGTGTCTGGGACTTAGGCTTAATTTATTGGTCAAAGCTTCTGCAATTTCGTTTCCGCATATGCCGACATGAGAAGGGATACATTGTATTCTCAGTGACTCGGCCTTTGAAACTGTAGTTAATTCGGAGATAATGTCTTGATCCAACTTGTCAAAGCATGTAAAATATCATGTGTATAAGGTCTTTGCGTTTTTTAGCTATCGCAAAAATCTTATATGTTACAGATATATTCCGAAAATGCAAAGAGTTCTTAAGTGTGAATATTCAACGAAATCATTGCAGATCCTTTTTTAATAAATACTTTTCTTTTCTTTCTTTATGTATTCTTCGTATTCTAGAAAATTAAAAGCACAGCAGTTTTAACTTTAACAGGTATGAAGATAATATTTTATTATTATATGCACAAATATATTTTTTAATCAATTTTTTTCTTCACATTGGTTTTAATCTATCTTGAAACTGATAATAAATATAAATCTGTGGGGGAGGCATTAAGAATA
The DNA here is from genome assembly GCA_026543055.1 of Argiope trifasciata. Classification (NCBI taxonomy): domain Eukaryota; kingdom Metazoa; phylum Arthropoda; class Arachnida; order Araneae; family Araneidae; genus Argiope; species Argiope trifasciata. Next base: position 772,580 of record JAPMOQ010030916.1, read on the forward strand.
AAGGATGTATCTTGGTACAATATTTATTTGTGCATATTCAATCTGTTTTACACACAGTTCTAAATTATTAAATTCTATGTTACACAAAAGGATAAAAGGCTTCCGGTCATTCTTTTTGAGTGCCTCCTTTGCGCCTGTTTACTGAAGTTTTTATTTTATTTTATTTTATTTCTCTATTTTTGGTCAACATATCCTTATAATGGCTAACAAGATATTTGGGGAAAATTTCTAAATTCTATACAATAAATTTTAAACTTTTCAAATTTTAATATTTAATAAAAACTTATTTGGTTTCTTTTTAATTTTAAAAAAACATACTGAAAAAAACTGCAATTTTGATTCTTTAAAAACAAAATTACAAGATTATTATGATTCACGCTTAAATCTAACTGTCCCTTTTTAAAACTATCTAAATAATACAATTTGTCAAAGCTGCACAGATATAGAAAATCATGATTGCGTTTGTTTTGTAAACAAAATAAGGTTTTTTTATGATTTGGATTTTTTAAAATTTTTATTAATTTTTTTGTAAGACTGTGGGGCTGGGAACAACTTTTCCCTCAAGCAATAACAAATTTGAGCATTTTGTGGTCCAAGGAACTGCACATTTTTATATCATGTTTTAACAAATGATCAATTAATTTCAAATAACTATAGATTTTCAATTTAAAAAACAAATATAGTTTATACAGTGATAGTTTATGAGAAAAAGGAGTATGTTTTTGCGTGTTTTTAAATTTTGGCATCATAAAAAGTGATTATTATAATAAAGTTACAAAATAGCTATAACTATTATTTAAATATTGACTTTAGCAATTCAAGGAAGGATAATTTAAGAGAGAAGATGTCCCCTTTCCCTCAAATGGGTGCAATTCCCCGAACTGTCATATTGTTTCTTATATTTGCCACTTCGATCTAATTCCATTAGACTTTAAGAACGTCAGATTTAGCGAGTTTTGTAATGCAACGCCATCTTTTGACGGTATTTAAAACTAAAAATGCAAATTAAATATCATAGGCAATGAATCGAAAAGAAGGCGTTTAATATTTAATTATTATTCTAAGAATTTTAAGTAAACTATGTAAAACTTTTTAGTTGCCGAAATTGTTAAAAAATAACATCAGAGCTGAAATATTAAAATTAACATAGGAAAAATATCAATTTTTCCTTAAAATCAATATATATGAATCCTTTCTCCAGGTAAATATTTGTCAGACTTTAACAGAAAAAATTATCATATTTCTTACATTATAGATGCAATTATTTATCGAAAAGCCAATGAAAACGCACAATAAAAAAACTATAAATCATTTTGATTAGTTCCTCTGACCTAGCAAACTTGTTGCCAATTTATTGGATGATGCTGTATTTTATTCTTAAGAATTTATTTACTTTTTGTAATGAATTAACATTTATGAAAATTAAAATATTAAATATTTATCTTTAAGAAACTTTAGAAATATGTATTGTAATATTAAAGGGTTACAAAAAACGGAGAAACAGATTTAATACATTAATTCGAAAATGGTGCAATATATTTTGAAGGAAACATTCCTTCTCTGTTAATTTATCAACCGATTTTTCTCAACCAATTTTCCACAGTTAAATTCCTTTGTACTTTTCTTGTCTCAGATAATCTTTCACATAGGGGTTGTAGGGGTGTGTAGATTATTTACAAATACACAACTCTACAAAAATGATTTATTTAACACAGAGCAGGAACACAAAGATGATATTTACAACGAACTCCTTCCAAACCTCTGCACATGCCTTTTTATTAGCACAGTCCGGTTTCTTCACTTCACTTCAATTCTTCAAGGCGTTGATCGCTGCACCACAGGGCCCCCTACGCAGTCTGGAAGACGATCAAATGGCAAAGGCAACTCTACGCAGCTGGATCTCCGCCATCTGAAACGCAGGCTTGAGTCGGTCGATGCTAACTGTCTGCTGACGAGAACCGACTTGAATGGTGAAATGCTTCGACGTTCGGGAAATAACAAGATGAGGTCCACTATACGGAGGAACCAGAGACTTAGTAATCCTATCCTCTCGAAGAAAAACATGGGAACAGTTATCTAGTTCTTTATGCACAAATACTTTACGCTTGCCATGTTGCGACATAGGGACTGGTCGCAAAGACGACATCCGTCTCTGCAAAAATGCAAGGAAATCATTAGCCGATAAAGTTTTATCAGCATTAAAAAATTCTCCAGGCAGAGTAATGGGAGAACCATACACCATCTCTGCGACGGAACAATTTAGAGGTTCTTTAACAGACGCTCGAACCCCCAATAGGATAGAGGGCAAGATCAAGGTCCAACTTTCAGTCGCATGAGCCCGAATAGCGGACTTTAATTGTCGGTGAAGTCTCTCAACTGTACTGTTAGCCTGTGGATGGTATGGGGTTGTGTGAATCACTTTGACGCCAAGCAAACGAGCTAACTCACGAAATAGTCTGCTTTCAAATTGTTTACCTTGATCTGTAGTAAGCCTCTCGGGAACTCCAAAACGAGCTATCCAGTTAGCATAAAATTCAAATGCAACTGTCTCAGCTTTAATATCCTTCAGAGGAATAGCCTCAGGCCAACGTGAAAACCTGTCCACACATGTAAGAGCATAAACATAATCTCTAGAGGACGGAAGTGGTCCCACAAGATCAATATGCACATGATTGAATCGTTGACGTGGAATAGGATATTTTCCAAGAGGACTTACGGTATGGCGATGAACCTTACTTCGTTGACAAGGGATACAACAACGAGTCCATTCAGCAACTTCTTTTCGGTAGCCAGGCCAAAGGAAACGTTGTCCGACTAAAGTTACTGTAGCCTTTACTCCTGGGTGGGATAAATTGTGGAGAGTCTCAAAAACTTGTCTCCGAAACTGCTTGGGTACAAAAGGACGGCTTCTTCCAGTTGAAACATCACAATAAAGTTCAGTGTCCGCACCTGGAACTCTAACTATCTGAAATTCCAAAGAATTAGTACAAGATCTCAACAGTTTCAAATCGTCATCTAACAATTGAGCCTCCGCAAATTTTTTATAATCAATCGGCGAGGGAGTTTCGATCTCTAAAATGCGAGACAAGCTATCGGCTACCACATTAAGTGAACCCGAAATGTGCCGTATATCCGTCGAAAACTGACCAATCCAGTCAAGATGCCGAATCTGACGTGGTGAACATTTTTCATGTTTTTGAGTGAAGGCGTATATTAAAGGTTTGTGATCTGTATAGATTGTAAAATTACGGCCTTCTAACATGTAAGAAAAATGGCGAACTGAAGTGTAAACTGCCAACAATTCCCGATCATACGCGCTATATCGCTGTTCAGCCGGAGTAAGTTTGCGTGAAAAAAATGCGAGAGGTTTCCATTCTCCATTTTCCTCCTGGCTTAGAACTGATCCTATAGCATGATCAGAAGCGTCACATGTCAGAGATAACCGTGCATCTGGCGACGGATAAACAAGAAGAGTTGACATTGCAAGACTTTGTTTACAACGTTCAAAAGCAAGTTTCGCCTCCTCAGTCCACTGTATTAGACGCGAATCATTTTTCTTCGCTCCTTTTAAATAATCGGACAACAGAGACTGATCTTGTGCCGCATTCTTAAGAAATCTACGATAAAAATTTAAGAGGGCTAAAAAACGACGCAACTCTTTGATTGTTTTTGGAAGTTGATATTCATTAATAATTTTAACTCGATCAGGTAAGGGTTGGATTCCTTTTTCGGAAATTAAGTATCCAAGAAATTTAACAGATGGTTGGCCAAAATTGCATTTTTCTGCATTAATTACAAGGCCATACCTCTGAAACCTGCGAAAAATTTCCTCAAGATGTTTAAGGTGTTCATTTTCATCGGCAGAAGCTATCAGAACATCGTCTAAATATGCAAAACAATAGTCTAAATCTCCAACAATTTCATACATAAACCGTTGAAAAGTCTGTGCAGCATTGCATAACCCAAAAGGCATGAAAAGAAATTCAAATAATCCAAAAGGGGTTATCACTGCTGTCTTAGGAACATCAGCAGCCGCGACAGGTATTTGATGATACGCCCTAACTAGATCCAGAGTTGAAAATACCTTTTTACTAAAAAGATTATGCGCAAAGTCATGTACATGAGGTATTGGAAATTTATCAGGTACTGTTTGTGCATTCAAACGCCTATAATCCCCGCAAGGCCTCCAGTCATCTTTCTTAGGCACCATGTGAAGTGGGCTTGCCCAAGCACTTTTAGATGGCCTGCACCAACCTTGAGACACCATATACTGGAATTCACGTTTAGCTGCTTGTAATTTGTCAGGAGCTAGTCTACGAGCTTTAGAAAAGACAGGAGGACCACGCGTTTCAATATGGTGTTCTGTGTTGTGTTTAATATGAAAACTTGGTTGGGTTTTACTTAGTTTTGTAATATCACTAAATTTAAGAAGTAACTTTGCATAAGGAGTATCTCCTTGAACAGTAGCAACATACAAGGACTCATCCGCAGAAATAGGTTTTTCTAGACCAACAGCAGCACTGGGACCATCTAACAATCTTTTACGCTTCATATCAACTAACAAATTGTAGTGTTCAAGGAAATCAGCACCCAGTATTGGTTTTGAAACCGCTGCGAGAATGAAAGGCCAATGAAATTTGCGTTTTAACCCCAATTGCAAAGTGATTAATTTAGTACCAAATGTGTTAATTTTAGTTCCGTTAGCTGCATACAAAACAAATTTTGAAGGCGAAATTTAACCACCCAAAAATGGTAGGACGCTAACAACTGAACCAGTATCCACCAAATATTCACAACCCGTGAGTTTATCGTACACAAACAAGCGCTTAACAAGGCCTCTTTTATCCGCCAGCGCAGAAACGGAAGGCCGAACTAGTTTTCCGTTTTGAACGTGCATGGCGGTTCGCATCTTTTAGCTTTAACTCCAAATTTAAAATGCCACCAACAATATTTACGTTTATTAGAATTTTGAATATCCGTGTTTTCGCGCGAGAGTGATCTACGTCGAAATTCTACTTTTGCAAGTCTCTTTTCAATATTTACCAGGCGATTTTCAATTTTTTCTAGATCAGTTGGGTGAGATTTACTAGATACAGACGCCACTAGATCAGGTGTTGAAATTTCAAAAATGCTATCTGCCATTTTAGATAACGTTTCCAAATTATCACTACTGACGGATAAAATTTGTTGTATTTGTAGAGGTAATCTTTGCATCCAAATACCTTGTAACAACTCATGTGAAATGCCATCCGAAGCTAAACTTTTCATTTCACAAAGGAGCCTCGATGGTTTTTTATCGCCCAATTCTATACCCGAAAGTAGTTTCTTTAATTTGACAGATTGAGAGTCAGCATTTTGAGCAATTAATCTAGCTTTAAGCTGTTCATAAGAATTCAGCGTAGGTGTGTTCAAAACAAGATCCGAAACACAAATCAAATCATCACTATTTAAAGCAGAAACAACATAATGAAATTTAGTAGATTCGACCGAAATATTTCCCAAGGCAAATTGGGATTCAAGCTGAGCGAACCATAATTCAGGTTTATCACTCCAGAAAGCTGGCGTCTTAATCGCTACGGCCGAAACACTGACGGAAGAATCGTTAGTTTTGGTTTGTGTTAAATCATCAGCTTTCGACATCTCGAATGGATGGAAAAAATAACGACAGATAATAAAGCACTTACCGCTGCTGTCGACATGTATTCCTTAATCCGGGTAGAATCAGCATTTAAAAAAAATAATTTTGAATCACTTAAACACATTCCATCATCCTATTATTTTTTGCTGTGTCCAGGGTCACCAGTTGTAGGGGTGTGTAGATTATTTACAAATACACAACTCTACAAAAATGATTTATTTAACACAGAGCAGGAACACAAAGATGATATTTACAACGAACTCCTTCCAAACCTCTGCACATGCCTTTTTATTAGCACAGTCCGGTTTCTTCACTTCACTTCAATTCTTCAAGGCGTTGATCGCTGCGCCACAGGGGTCTAGTTTGCTCAGAAATATTGTGGGATCATTTAAATCCCTCCACAATTTTTAAAAATAAAATTTGAGATACCTCCTAAATTTTTCATTTCATAATTTGATTCTCTAACAATCGATACTATATATTGAAAATAAACTCCAAAGTCTTCTAGACTATCAAAAAGGTCTAGATTGATTGAAACTATTGATTAAAAGTATTTGAGAGCATCATAGAATGCACCAAAATGCTCTCTATTCTTTAGAATGCTATTCTTAGATCTGATATTGAACTAATATCAAAAATATATTCTTCAGTTTAAGAAATTTTAATATATTCAAATTTTTCTTGGATTTCTAAAAAAGTATCATCATAGTATTCAATTAGTTATGATTTGGAAGAGTAGCTTTCCACAACACTTTTATATCTTCATTTTTTATTTAAATTATTCATCTGTTTTTATGATTTAAATGTCATAAAACTGAGAATACGCCAAACAAAAGTAAAAGTCAAATCGACATTAAAAAAATGATAAAATTTCAGTAGAACATGAAATGAAATGCACTGGAAAAGCTTTAATTCAATTAAGTAAAACTTAATGGTTAAAAAATACAAAAGGATATACATGAAGTTTAAATTTAAATACTCTTAAAAATATAACAAAAACTCTCGGTGCTGAGATATTTACTTATATGCATTTACTTTAAAATGACTTTTCTTCATGAGTTAGAGGAAATGTGAATTTTTGCGTTCTGTTTTTGAGTATTTACTCTGAAATATTTGTTTTCTATGAGTTAGAGGAAATGCAAACTGCAATATATGTAATCACTTTTATTTATATTAAAACAAGAAATGAATAATAAAATATAAAATCAGTAGAAATAGAAAAACAATGTCAACTTTCATTTACAAAAATATAAAATCCAAAAAAAAATCGACCTTTTTTTCCCGTTGAGAATTCTTAAGATAGAATTTAATTTTGAAATTTCATTATTCCATTTCTGGAAAGTAGAAAGTAAGTATTCGTTCCCACATTATTTTAATAATATGCCTTCCTAAATTTTTCTACAAAACAGATAATCAACTAAAAAAAGTTATTAGTGAGATGCAAAAAGACAACAGTTTTTCAAAAAAAAATGATACGATTAAATAAAAATATAATTATTTTTTCTATTTTCATTTTTTTTCTTGTAATAAGAAGACATTTAAAAAGCAGTTTTATCTTTTTCCTCCGTTTATTTCTTTTAATTCTTTTTTTTAATTATATTTAATCCTTTGATTTGAAGGAAATTTAATAGTTACGCAGTTTGCTCCCCATTAGGAAAAAAAGTAAGACTCGTATTCAGCAAATGTTTGCGTTAACCCTCACTAACAAAGAAATAACTATCTTTTTAAAGTTTCAATCGATTCACATGAGCAAGGGAATACAAAAATAAAGACTTTTTCATCGTTATGTGAAACATTTACTTAAGAACATTCCCTTTCTTATATTTTTTTCATTTTTTTTATGATTAGCATCTTTTTCTATCGTAATTAAGATAGTATATTGTTTCGATTTCGATTTCAGACCAGTCACCGTGTCACTTGGACAAAAAAAAAATTGTTTCGTTTCTTTACAAAATCTTTTTTCTTTCTTTCTTTTTTTTTATTTGAACAAAGCACAAAAAGAAACAAATTCAATTGAGCTAAAAGGATAAAAGAATTTTATGATAATGTAGTTTACTTTTCTTTCCTGAAATCAATTTTCGCTACAAGAAAAACAATCACCAAAATCAATTCAAAGATAAGTAATTCCCAAAATAACAATCAACTTTAATTTTTAAGATCTTATCGTTGATTAGATGGTAGGGTGAAATTACTTAATGAGGATCAAGATAACCAATGCTAATTTTATTGATTAAAATATGATTCAGTATATGAAATGAAAATGTGAAAAATCAGAAAGGAAATGTTTTATACAAAATAATTTAATCATTTACTCGAGTAAAAAGAAAATAATTCATTTGAAAATCGAAATATTGCATTTGCATTTTCCATTTTAAATATTCTCATTTCATGTAATATTTCTCTCAAACAGCAGACTAAAAAATCCAAGAATATAAGGAGTTAAAGAATTTCTTGTCTGACTTTATAACGGGAATGAACTGAAAAGAGAAGCCTGTTGCAATCGGTCTTTTTCCTTACAATGATTTCTGTTTACTTTTTTATCTATTCAAAGATTTTATCATTTCGATGGAAGAATTCATTGGTATCGTTCAATTTTATTATTTATTTTTTAATATTTATACATTTCTAAGCGATTTTTATCTAAACAAGAAATATTTCAAAACATACTGATCAAGGATTAAAGCAAGCGGTTTTATGCTTTCGTATTATTTCATTACCAACATTTAAAATTCGATTATAAAACAAAACTTACAAAGAATAATTATGCGTGACTCAGTGGCAGAGATACGAATCGAACTGTAAATCATTACCGACGCCTCAACTAAATTAGAAAGAACAGAGCTCTAAGTTGCACCGTAACATTTCTTGGACTTTTGTGTTTATAATACATTGGATTAATATATGCGATGAGATTAAGGCTACAATATTTCAATTACTGTTTGATGAAATTTGATTGATAGACAATTATAAGTCAATTTCAATATATTCTATTATATTAAGGACAAAAAAATGGATAGGCACATACTCTCAGACAAGAATAATCAGATATTAGACTATAGTATAACCTGGAAGAATTGGGTCAATAGGTCCAGTATCTTCAGCTAGGCTTTAGAAGTTAGTGAATAATTTAGCCAGCGAATACTTTTAGATAACTAGATGATTTTGCGAATCAAGAAATAATTGAGCCAGTTTTTTTATCTAGCAGTTGATTATTGTAGCAATGTATTTGAACGGGAATAGATATTGAGACTGATATAAAGGCGTATCTGGCCTAAGCGCTCTGAGTTTAAGAAAATTAGATGCTAATCTGAAGTCATTAGATGGGTTTGAAGAATATGAATTAATTTGTAGAACTCAAGAAAATAATTAAAATGAACTTATGAGATACAGTTATTATAATTTTTTTTTTTTGTTTAACATTTGCATATATTTCTTTCTTTAACATTTCGGTATGGCTGGATAAAAAATTAACCGGTTTATGAAATTCCTTCTAAACATTTGTAAAACAAATCAATGTTGTATATTAAAATTTAATGAAAAAGGTAAAATTATATCTTGACATTTAGACTTGATTCTGTTAGTAGATTCTTACCCTTACCAATGCATAAAAATTCACGAAACTAGAACGAAATAGATTCTAAGTATTATGAAAATGTTTCTAGAAATCCTATACCTGTTATTTACCCAGAATGAAAAATCTAGCTATTTGAGGGCATTCATCTTTCCACCGAGAGAAATTCCTGGGGGGATTCAGCGACGAAGTAGAAAGGAATTCGATTCCGCTTAGAAAGCTATTTAGTAACGCCTCTCGGGGAGACTTTTAAAGTTAGGATTTCGAATAAAAGACGGAAATTCACTTCCTTCAAAGCGCGAAGAAACGCTCGTGACATGTTTACAGTGAACGGGTAAAATGTAAAAGAAAAAATAATCAATTGTCAAAATACGAAGATGCTCCGCCACAATTCAATTCCTTATAATTTCCCCACAATTCTCAGGAAAGAGATTTAGATCTAGACGTTTAGTAAAATTTTATACTCCTAGATGCTCATGATACTTTGAGTAATATATGCGTCTTGAATTAAATATCAAAATCCTTTCTGAGAAGTAAGTAGTTTTGGTATTTTTTCCTAGAGTATTAAGATTAACGATTGTAGCAAGTCATCAAGTAGCTTCTTACAATCTTTAATGTTCGTTTTAAGAGAGTTGCCGGTACAAGAAATTCGTATTTAATATTCCATTTCAATATCTAATGATGATTTATATGTTGATTTTTTGCTTTTCTGAATTTTCTTAAAATACTTTTCATTTTTTAAGTTAGCGCATAATAAAGTTAGCTCAAACAATTTTAAAGGATTTTATTTGTGAATCAGAATATTTAGAATAACGTTAATCTATATTTTATAAAAATAAATAAATAAATTGTTCCATCATTTGTTTAATTTAAAGTTATAATAAATTTTACACAATAATGAAAGCTTTTTTAAAATTCAACGTGAAACGCTGTTTCAGTATGTATAATCTAGATTTAATTTTTATATTCCTTTAGTTATCTCATTAGTCAGTTAGTTAAAACTTTACTTTTTCATAACACATTTATTTATAAATTCAGAATATTCCAACAAATGATTAAATCTATTTTATAAAAATTAATAGAAACATGCCTCTGTTATTTTGTTATAACAATTTTTAAGTAATACGTCGTTTGAAGTTCATCATGCTTTGTTTGTGTATTTCATTGCGATCGAAATGTTAAAGCGAATTTTATTTTTGTAGTATTTTAGTGAAAAAAACCCATCAAAGCGGAAGGAAATTATGGATTTAGCATTTATTTTATTCTGAAAGTCAATAAGTAGTCAGTGAGATTTTGATTTAAAAAAAAATCATTCTCACATTTGTCAATAAATGGCTTGCTAATTGCCCACACACACAACCTTTTTTTTAATTGGGGGAAAATGTTTTCATTAAAAAAATTATTCTTTGAATACGAGTTCTTAAAAATTATTCTTTCAATACTAAGTCTTAAAAAGTATTCTTTCCATACGAATTATTAAACATTTAAACAGGTAGCAAATTTAAATTCCATAAATAGAATTTGGGAAAACTGAAAAAAAATTAAGCACGTATTTCCTATATAGGAAAACCACAAATAAAAATTGACCCAAATAGTGCTCCATACGGAATACAGACTTTGATTATGTAATTCACATGCAATCTTTCATAGAGTAACCATCGCTATCTTTGTAAACTAATCATTCACATAACATACATTATAAGAGTTCCTTCATCTGGTGACTTCAAGTAAGTTTTCATGTCAAAAAGAACAAATGTTCCATGGCAGGCAGGGATTATGTTTTCAGATGTGATTATTTCATATCTTACAAGTGAGTGTCCTATTTCATTTTATTATTTATTCAGAATAAACATTTCTGCTTTCTCCAAAATGAAGGTTTGGAATTGTTATTTGTCACTCAGCAGTATTTCATATCGCTTAACTATTGGACACTTCTTTTGAGAGATTATAAATATTGTTATAGGAATCTCAAAATAAATGGAATATGAGCATAAATAAATCTCGAAATGTCCTTTGTTAACCCATATAAATATAAACACAAAAAAAATAATAACAAATTTTAAATGAAAAGAATACAGTTGATACGATATCTAGAAATTTAAGTTTTACGGATCTGAAAAAAAGTGAAAAAAACACACACACTCAAACTTGATTGTAATAAAACAGATAATTATTGCTTTCTTTGACAAGTCAGCTGACTGAAAAGCCATTGTGATTTAACCCGAGTTGTGTTTATCTTGTTTCTTTAATCAGTGCCACCTTCTAGGACCAAGAATACGAGTTAGCTATTCACGCGTAATAACATTTTTTACGGGGTGGACTTCATTCCTGTATTTCGTATACTCATCCAGAGATCGTAATTTAGATCAGGATCAGAGAACGATCTTCTTTCAACCAGTACAACCAGTGGTATTGTTTTCGACATGGAGGACTTTGTGATGAAGACAAATTTATAAACTCGCCACTCACAATAGACGTGGAGATTCTTTGGTCGGCTGGTTTCACTCTAATTTAAGGGATGCGAGTCCAACGCCCTTTCAACCAGACAATCTCGGCTCAAACTGATAATGAATCACATTGATTGTAATATATATTTTAATATTTTCTGCATTTGCCTATTTCATTGATGTTTGGAAATTTATACTTAATGGAATCAATGGACAGCGAATTATTGGATTCCCTCCGAAAATGCTCAGATTCTCTGCAATAAAGTCTACTTATACCACTATTGGTATATACGTGTATATCTGTATGTCATTATAGATACTATATCCAAGTATAAGGGAAACAATGGAAACTAATTACGAGATATTCAGCTGATTTCGAAAGAATTGATCAATAATTTTCTGTTAGGAAAATATAACTTTAATGAGCATAACAAAATGCAACTTGATTAAACACAACAGAACTGAAGAAATCAAAGGTTCTAAGAGCATAGAATTGAATACAAATCTTAATATTTGCAATTGGAAAAAGCCAAAGAAATAAGTTTTTTTCATTTTACAAGGGTTTATCACGCAATTGCAAAATGCACAGTGAGGGCATGAAGCACTACTATAAACTTATTAAAATCTATTAACACCAATAAAAAGTTTGTGGTAGCTTTTTTATGATAATTTATACTTATATATTGGGTTGTTCGGAAAGTCATTTCGTATTTTTTTGTCAAAATGAAAAGAAATTTTCGTTTAATGAATAAATTATTTATTAAATTATAAAAT
>JAPMOQ010030916.1:795009-955063 GCA_026543055.1 Argiope trifasciata
TGCTTGAAGTGCACTGGAGTGAATAATTGCCATCCTTTGTAGAAATTCTTTTCAATATTTTTTCATTTCAATTTTCTGTACTTAAAAATTGTTTCTGAAGATTATAAAATAGCATAATAAATATGTCTATCTCAAAGCATTCATTAAAATATTTTTATAACAAGTTTTAATACTAGATAAAGAAATAATTTGTAACTTATAGGAATTATATGATAAATAAATAACATTAATAAAAATAGTTTTTAAAAAATAATTTAGTTGTTAAAAACAGGTTGAAATTAATTCTCATATCCTCTGCAGATAAAATTAATCCAAAATCATTATTAATGTTTTTGCCATCATGAATGTTTAGTTGCTATTCTTAATTCCCTGGCATGACTCCAAAATCTACTAAATAAAGAATGTTTTTTTCTAAAATCACAAATAAGATATTTTGTAAACTATTATTAAATTTTATTTGATGTTATATCAAATATAATCATCCACTAATGATATATTTAATAATAATTTTACTGATAAAATCTCCAAAATAATATATTTGCTCAATCAATAGGAATGTACCTAATATTTGAGAATTATTATATTTTGATTGCATACATTCTATTTCTAAGAATAATAAATGCGAATGATTGCGTGTGTGTCTTGAATGATCCCTCACGTAATTTATAAATAACAAACTAGGCACAAATTTTACCTAATTTGGTTTGGTTTTTGATGATAAAGGAAGATTCGGGATACAGATATAAAAATAGAGAAAACTAATTCTTTTCATAAATATAAGAAAGCATGTAATTGTAATTGTAAATATAAGTAAGTATTACATTTATATAAACTTAATTTAATTTATTATTATATAAATTTATTATAATAATAAATATAAGTAAGCCTATTGATTGTAAAAAATTGTAAGCAAATTTATTTAAAGAAATGTCCGAGAAATGTTTCGCATACTTCCTTTTCTTAAATAATCTCGGTTGAAAATGAGACATTTATAGAAGGACGCTACATTTTTCAATATTTTACATTATAACTTCGAAATTATTTTATTTTCATGATCTAACTTTCCTGTATTCGAAGAGGCCCTCTTTAAAAAGTAAAATCCCCGATCATGCTAATCGCAATGTAGAAACATTAGCAGGTTCGTTATTTTAATGGCAATATAAAAGAGAGAAACTAAAATCACATAATATCTGAGACAGCCATATCTTCAGTTGCTGAAGAGACTCAGAGCTGCCAAGATATTCTGATTTTTTAATTGATTTTATGAGATCATATTTCCAAATATTCATTTTAAAACATTTATCATCGTAAGGAAGACAGATTTACAGTAATCTGTGTTGAATAGTGCCTGTGACGTCAGAGATCCCAGAGCTTGGAGACGAATTTGGCGATTTTGACGACAAAATATAGTACCCGAAACATCGAGAATTTTCCCAATTCATCCATTAGAAACCGAGATACATGCAGAATGCTACTGATTGGTCCAGAAGGCTTTTAGGCCAGCCAGTCTGGTATATAAGGCAGCCAGTCTGCAGTGTTCAAGAGAGAAGACAAGCTGAACGGTCAATTGGTTTAATCAAGAAGACAAGAAGAGCTGCGGAATTGAATCGGGAAGACCTGAACTGAGAGGTCTTGGAAGCTGACTAAATAGAGAGGACTTGAACTGAGGAGTGATGAAAGGAGGACTGCTGTGTGGCGTATTCTGACGAAGCCTGTGTCGTAGCCCGTTATATCGTCGTCGGGAACGGAGCTGTCCTAAACTGAGGAATAGCCAGGTTGTGCAAAGTAATAAGTAGGCAGCGAAGGCAAGAAGAGTAGTTTCAGCCTATTCCGGAAATCCCTAAAAGATTCCCCTTCCTGCTGAATCCTGTCTGGCGCTTTGTGAGCTGTGGATGCTGTCACTACGGAATTTCTGCTTGTGGACTACTGCTATTATGGGCTTTTATCTGCAGTAGAATACTACCGTCTGCTGTCCTGTCTTTGTCCTGCCAATAAACGTCATATTTATTGTGTAGTCCACTAAAAGACTGGTTATTGTGTATCATCATCACCTTCTCACACCTTACACACCCACTATTCGAGTGAAATGAACCCGACGGATTAGGACAGGAAATTCGTAGCAATAGATAGTTTATAAATTAAATAATTGGCGGACTTCCATATATGCACCTTAGATAACTGTTTAAGGTTCCTGTAAGGAAATAGAATCACATCTAATTATTTAAAACTTTTTTTCCTATTGCAGAAAAAATTGTTTTTTTATATGTCATTTCTATGAATTATTCAATATTGGGAAAACATTAATTGTTTGTCATATATAATTCGTCTGGTTACTTAGATATTTAACAACATTCAGTTATCTATCACACGCACCAATGCTAAAGTTCACTTTCCTTCTACAGGCAGTGCTATAATACTATTGCAAACTATAATATAGAATACTATTGCAAACCTGTAATCTTACTTTCCAATACGGAATTCTATAACTGGAAATACCTTACAAAGATCAGCTATATTGGTTACTAATCGTGTGCCGTGGCAGTGAATACAGAGCTTGGCCACGCATCTGGCGACATTGGAGCAAAAATATATATTACAAGAAACGTTGAGAATTTTACCGATTTATCCAACAGGAATCAAGACAATTAGGATTGGCCCAGAACTATTGGTCTGCCGATTACCATTTTGGGGCTGCTGTTTGTTGTAATGTGCTGATGTGCTCATTTATTCGTCTCGGGTATTCATTTTTAGTCTTCGTGTGAAGAAAAGTTGTTTGTTGCTAAAGAAATATTTATTTCACAGACAGGCAAATCGCAAAAGCACCCTTTGAAGAAGTTCCGTAACAATAAAAACTGAGAAAGTTTGAGCAATACAACTGGGCAACAATACTAGACAGTTTTGTGCCATTATAAAAAAATTAAATAAAATTACAATGTGCAAAATTTTAAGAGATAACTTCGTTTGCATTAAAATAACAGCAAAATGATATGAAACGTGAAGTATTTGCGCGTACTGTAAACATATTTCCAGGAAATAAATGTAAAGTAATTAGCAAAAGATTTTGTTTGGCAATTTTTTCAGGAAACCAAAAGAAAGCCGTATTACCTACTGTGGGGTTTCAGTGAGTTTGACAATATCCAACTCTTATGAATATGCATCAGATTATTGATCTTTTTTTTGAATATTTTGTTACTAACAATTATGTGGTTAAAAATGATTGAAAAATTGCTTATATGGCAATAAATTTTGAATGTTTGTACCCAAATAATTAAATTTTATTGCGTTAAATCATTCTATGTAAAAATATTATCTTCAAAATACTTCTATTTTATTTATCTAATACTATAATACGAGGAATGGTTGCCAAGTCGAAAATCACCCCAGAATTAATAAACTCCGGTAAACTCGGGGGTCTGGGGTTTTTGGCCACGAGGAATCGATTGGCACCGGTTTTGAAGCGCTACGGTCGAGCAGTTCGGAGTTACAGATAGAATATTTTCAAACTTTATTAGTTCGCCATAGTGGCTACTTAAATTTTCAAGCGGTAACGTGCTGCCATCTATAGCCAATATGGCGAACTAATAAAGTTTTATGTTTATGCTGTTATAGGTTTATAATATGTTTCTTATGTATGTATATATGTTTGGTTTTTCTAAATAAATTTGTCAAAAATATTGAACTTCAACACACTTCAATCTTTACCTTTACTTTACCTTTGTATAGAATAGTTCCCTTTCCAAACTCTAACTTTGTTTAGAATAGTTTACAATGGTGCACTTTAACCGGTTATCTTTTCACCAATGGTTTCACAAATTTTATTATGGCATGTATTGTTTTGATAAATCACAATTGAAAATTTAAATCTTCGAGTTAGCTTCGATATCTGTTTTCTCCGAGCGGAGCTCGGTCACCCGCTGGTTTATATTAAAAACATTTATTTCTGATGCAAGATAAGTAAAATAACGTTGAACAATTAACACTATACCCGACAACAAAAAATGAAATAGAAGAGCTATGGTTTGGAATAACTGCCTACTTTGCTTTATACCAAAAACTAGTTAGATAAACAAGATATTATATGCAATGTCTTGGTTCTTCTCTCTAGCTATTAGTTTGCAAAAACTTAAAGAGGAGATTTCATAATCCATCATTCTATTTCCTTTTTAATACAGAAATGCTTGAAAAGAAGTTCCGGTAAAAAAATGAATCATTCTATGTTATCCAAATGTGAATTTGTTTTATTCGATAAAAATGAATTATGCAAATATTTAAGAATTAAAGAAATCAATTTTTGCTTTTTGAAATTTAGGAAATAGTTTGGAATATCAAAAAGAAAGATTTATGGCGGGAAAATAGAAATTATCTTGGTTTCAATGTCTCAGTAATTTTCTAGACTGAACACAATCAACGCATTTTACTCTATTTTTAATATTTATACAGAAAAAAAAATGGTTATCATGGAAAAAAAATTCTGATTGATAGTTTGGTTTAAACTAAAAAATAGTTCAGTACGAAGCTAACATTTTGAAATTTTCGAGTTAGTTCTAACAATTTGTGAGAAACAAATTTGCGATCTTTTATTAACATTATGTTTCTTTAATCATGCACAATACCTAAGATTATAAAATTTAAAGAAGCATTGTACATTTCAAGTTTTGTACCTTGTCTGAAAGTAATAATTGTATTAGCTTTTAGTATATATTCTTTAATGCTGAATTTGTAATTAATTTAACCCAAAAATGCTTTACCATATAATGGATGCTATATCAATAATTATAATCAAAATTTTATATTTATTGAAATCTTACACACGTGTGTGTATAAGGGCTTGCACATTTGTACTAGCCGCTTCTGTTGATCAGCTGGGTCACCAGGGTTCTGATCATGAAGTAATTGTTTATATTATTTTAGAAGACGGTTCTATTCATTTTGCTATACATTTCACATTATTTCCTGTCTGTTCAGCTAAAGTTATTGAAAAATGTATTCATTTTGCTATTACTACCGTTTTAACAATGTAATCTGACTTTCAACATAAAATATCATGTTATTTGTTATTTTTCTCCATGTTAAGAGTGTTTTATACATATTGATATATTTTTTTCAGGTTCTTCACAGAATTGACTAAATATATCGATTACTTTCCTGAAATTTGAATGAACATAGGTTTAAATTCCCGTAATTTGAATTGGAAAAAAATGTCATCAAGATAATTTATCCTATGCAACCATTAAAAATTAATGTTACCAAAAGTTATATCTTACAATAAAGTAAGTTCTGAAAACCGCATAAATTTCTCATCCCCACCAAAAAAATTATCTTGTCTTTTTCTACACAGCATTGGACTACTTTTTAACGATTAGAAATGAGTTTCACTGGTAATAATACATTATCAAACATTTAAGGGATCCGACTACGTTCGGGGGGAAGATTTTGAAAAATGAGATATTTGAAAATATATATTTTGAGAAACAGGAAAATGAGTACTAATTTTTATGAAATTTAACCAAAACGGTTAACACTTTACACAAAATTGTAATGTAACAATCCTATTTTTCTTTCTATACAAGCTATGGAATACAATGATGAATGAAATGAACCAAAATCTAAGAAAAATGTTGAGATGCAAAGAAGTTATGGATAAAAGTATGAGCATGCATGCATTTTAACCATAGATTCACAACTTAATTCTTCTAAATACACCTATAAATGAAAAAGTATTTAATCAACAATGAAACTTTTGGTTCAGTTCATTGTCCACATTATTTGAACTAGACTCTGAAATTTCTTTTAAAATACATCTATTAGTTTCTGAGATATCACGTTGATGGTAGTAAATTTTTATAAAATTTAAAAAAAAGTTTTGACAAAAATGAAATTGAAGGCAAATTTTAGCTGAATAATTTGTGACCCTGGTTGATAGATCAGGCCTTCCTCTTCCTCAAAAAATAAACAGGTTAGAAAAGATGAATGTCTGGAGTACAAGAAATAACAACATAAAAAAAATTCGCCAATGAAGTCGATAACCAGTACTTTTAAAAGTAGTCGTATACCTTAACAGGTTTTGATGTTTTCATTTAGAGATCATTTTGGTAACCATAACTGTTTTAATTTTACGATACCTTTATGATGTATAACTATCAAATAGGATAACCTTTTGTCCCGAAGATTGACCTTTTACAACTATAGTTTTATAAACATCTGATATATATAGGTTATTTAATATTCCCCTGATATATCACTGGTTATAAAATTGTCTCTAAATTAATACACTCAACAACATTCATATTAAGTCAAATACAAATAGTTTCAGGGTAATTTTCAGAACCATCTATGTAGGACAAATATTTAAAGAACTTAATATTTATTTAAAATTTGATGTTTAACCAGAATTCATGACTGTATTAAATTTTCTCTTGGAAGAATTTGATTATTGAATATTTATCTCAATTGAATATTGACAAAAGATTGGCTGAATATTAATTAAATATTTATCTCTTTCAATCCGAATTACTTAAATTTTAATATATTTTTCCGAATGACCGTGAAATTATCGGGATTTCCTGATTATTAATGCATTGTGTTCGCAGTTTTACTATTAATGAAATATATTTAATCTGATGTGATTTGAAAATTTTTGAAATAAGAGTTCGATTTCCATAATTTGTGAAACTTTAAATAAAGAATTTAAAGTAATCACACAACAAATGTTAAAACCAGAAGGTTTTAAAAACGTGAGCTTAATCTAGTTCAAATAAACATTTTTTTTAATATTATTTTTCTTCTAATTTTCTTTCTTTAATTCATTATATGCTTTTATGAATGTTTTGAAATCTTGTAATAATTCTTTCTCTAATTCGTTGGTCAGAAGATGCTATTTTGAAATATTAGATTAATTTACAATTAATTAATGAAATTTAAAAAAATATAATTATCAATGATAATTAGAAAATGAACCCACGTTAAAAAGGTAGGAAAATTGATTAAAATATTAAAAATGACAAGATGAATTAAAAAAGGTGAAAAAAGGTATTCAGTAAGAAAAAATGTGAGAAAAGCCATCAAATTTCAACAATGATATATTTATCATGGCAATTAAAAGGCAACCATTATTTTTAAATACATTCTGCACATTCTATGGTTTTTAAATACAGTTTAGTTTTTAATTATGCAATACACTGTTACAAATCTGTGATGCTGCTTCCCAACATGGTTTGCTTCATCACTGGGAAAGACATTTTTACGATCAGTTCCGTTGGATGCTGATCGAATGCAGAATCAGAAACCTCAGTGCTTGGCGACCTTTTAACGAATTGGCGACAAAATAGAAATTACTGGAAATTTCGAGAATTTTAACGACTTAACCAATTGGAACCAAATTGTTCTTGAATGGTCCAGAAACCTCTCCACCCGCCTCCGGGAACTATACATGACCGGCAGTCTGAAGTTGAAATCAATCGTTCAAAGTGTCTACTGAGATTAGTTGCGTCAATCCAGAGGAGAGCATAAGTTATTGCTGAATTGAGCTATGTCCCTAGTCTTGTTATTTATTGTAGAAGCAGCATCCTGTAGTGTGTGGAGAGCCAATTGTGAAGTAGTGAGATGACAGTTGGACACCTCTAAATTGATGGCTTTTGACACCTTGGCGAGGAGACAGTGAAGAACTGCAGCCGTTTGAAGAAACATTACAGCGAAGCTCCAAGGATTCTCTCTCCAGCTGAACCCTGTCTCACCGCTTTGGGTACTGTGGTTTGTATTGCTACTGATTATTAATTATGGATTACTGTTTGTTGTAGTGTGCTGCTATCAATTCGTTGTCTTTGTCTCTGCTGTATATTTGTAGTGTCCTTGTTAATAAAGGCCATCCCTAAAGGACTATTCGTTTCATCAACCAACAATTCAAAAAGAACATTAAGGGAAAATTTAATCCTTAACAATATATTTGTTTCGTAAATTGACTTTTTTTCATTCCCAAAAATGATTATTAAGATTATTAATTAAGAATTTGTTCTTTTATTTCATTTAATTAATCTCTGTGATTGGGTAGGAGCTCATCAATTCTACTAGATTTTGTACAAAATATGAAGAAGATTCCATTAAATGTACAATTACCCTCACTACTTAGTAAGTGAAAAAAATGCTTCGTTTAAATATATTAATCTACCTTCTGCATAATTATTAGCTAACTCCATGCATGCTTGTCAGTTTTTTTAGCCAATTAAGAAAGATCAGACTTTTTTGACACGTAACCCACAGCTAATCAATGAGCAAAAAAAAATTCAGTTTTTTATTTGTACCCTTTATCATTAATATAAGTAATAGTAAATATTGTTCTTGATAACAAGGATTCAATAATCGAAGCGACATCCATAAAACGAAGAGATACGAACTTGTAAGTGTAAAAATATTTCTGTATATTACCGTTTTCCAAAGTTACATATTATCAAATCAATTTTGAAATTGTTTAAAACTGCAGAAGACAAATATTTCTGCTGTGTTAACTAAAATATGCATGATCTAATTTTGACTAAAATGATTTGTAAAAGAAATTAGGTTGGTACATAATTATCAGACTTTCTTAAACACTATTTATTATGAAAATGAATCATAGAAGTTAAATAATACAATTTTAAATGATTAATTTGGAGCATGGTCAACATCTACTTCTATAACCGAGAATGGCTGAATGGCCCATATTGAAGTCTCCTCTCTACTGCTGCCAAAAGTGTCTGGTCTTCGCAATTCGATAACCCTCCCTGCTACTGCCACGAGTTTGAAACTGGCAAATCATTTCCTGCATCGGCTTATGCTAATTATGCCCAGACGGAAAAGTTCATTGAGATTATGAAATAATTGCGCTGCTTTCCATCCTTTCTCAAAGTGATACACCATAATAAGACGAATGTGAGTATTGTTATCGACTTGTCTTTTTATAACTTAAAAGAGTATTTTCATTCATAAATTTATAAAATATTGAAATTTTTTCTTTAAAATTTAGTACATCAAAGAAATGCCTGAAAATTATGCACCAACCCATTAAAAACATTTAAAATGGGAGTTCCCTTATTCTGAATACGCCCCCTAAAATTTATTGATTTCTCCTCTTCTTAAACTAACGTAGAACAAAAAATTGCCACATGACATACACCAATGCATTTTGGAATAAATTAAATTCAGTCGTTATTTCCTCCATTTCCGAGCTGACAGATAAATTTTTCAAGCCACTAATAAAAAAAGAGAATAAAAGTGTCACAGAAAATTTGATTTTTTTAATTTTATCAATTAATTTTTTGAAAGTTTTGAATTTTGTTTCAAGTGATAACATTGGAGTTCAGTAGTTTCTGTTTGAAAAGAATTTCTTTTTTCTTGATGTGAGTTTTTTAGTTCGTCGGCAAGTATTGCATGCTTTAAAATTACGAAATGGTTCATAATTTTAATCTAAAAATGATAATTGTAGATGATTTTATTAAGAATTAAAAGGACGAATTAGCAGAAACAATTTTAAAACATTTGGTCATATTTCTCACAATTTATTTTCAACTTGAAAATTTCAATTAAGCAACTACATTTTACAAAATTGTATTAATCTAAAGGCTAATTTTCTTATCTAAAATTGTGAAAATAATCCTTTTTTCTATGAAGCATTTCAAAATCAAGGTAAATCCGAGGGGTGATTCAAAATAAGTTTACAAGGAACATTATTTGGAAAGTAGAAATTGTAGGTGAGAATATTACTACTCAGAAAGGAGACAGATAGCGCTAATTGTCTCAACGGGTCATTTGAGCAGATAGTGCTAATACTCAAACCAGAAAGAGAGGTAGTAGTGGCAAGATGTCTAGGGAAGTGGTCTCTCATGGTGCACTTTTAGATGGGAGATCCGGAATCATCCCGCCATACAGCCGGGATTTGACTTTTGGCTACCAGTGGATATTTCCTTTTCCCGGAATGGAAGATACACGTATCCGAAATAAGGTTCATATGAGACGACGGTGATCAAAAAGATCCCGAGAAATGACAAGACGTGTAAAGAAATAGTCTAGCTGTGGGATATATTCCGCTGCTGGATAAATACCGGGATAATAAAGTGACGACAATATGTCTCTTAATTACCATTTGTACCACGTAACTATTGCTAGAAAATAATTTTTCCTTTGACTCGTAAACTTTTTTTGGAAACATCCCTCTTAGTTAGATTTCGAGATCTTCCAGTAAGGGATCTTCATCCTAATCGACGATCAAAAAAGAAATGAAAACAAGCGCTTGTTTGGTGTGTATAAAACAGTATGGTTATTAGTTACATGTTTTACAAATATTAGTTACAGGATATTAGATTTATTTGCTTTTTATGACGGCTACACTATGACAGTGATATTTTTCTTCTGTAAAAATGCCCGTATTAAATTTTGTGGTTTCTGTTTAGACATCCTAGTCCATATATATCCCTAGACCCTAGTACTATATCCTTATTTCATATACACTATGAATCTGGAAAACGTTTGCGTTTGCCTTTGAGAATACAGAAAGATGCTGACGTCAGTTACAAGCAACCCGATTTAGAACTGTACCTTTAATCGTGGGAAGGAAACTTTTTATTAAATCCAAGTGTCGGTATCAAATTTTACGGTTTTCATTCTGAAATTCCAACCTTTTTAGATCTGGGGAAAACATAACCTATTGTTACGGATTTTTATCGCCGACACGCGTAGTGGGTGTATGGTGTGAGAATACAATCAGCTGGCCTTATTAAGAACCAACGGCGGCATTTATATACACGAAGGTAGGACAGCACAAACAAAGCTAATATGTACAGACGAACACACAGCAGCACAGAAAAACTGTTGTAATTCACAAGTAGAAATCCGATAGCGACAGCTACTGCAGCACACAAAGTGGCTAGACAAAATTTAGCAGGAGAGAGGATTCACGAAGCTTCACTCTTCGGTCTTTCCAGATGGTTGAGATTCCTGATTGTACCTCGCATTACCTGTATCTCTAACACAAGAATGGTTACTCAACACAAAGGACTTGCAGCTGCTTCCAGAGTAGACAACAGGACTAGGAACATGTCAACTCAGTTTTCTGTCCATAGAACGCTGGCACTCCGCCGTTGCTTCGTTAACCTCTCGAAAACTCGTTACTTGTCCACGACTCCGGCTACGCTTCAATTCACCCAACAGCTTATGACTGCCGGCCTTTTATAGCTCCCGTAAGGGTGTCGAGAACCTTCTCGGCCAATCAGGCAGTTTCTCAGTTCATATCAGATGGATAGTGAAAATTCCCGATGTTTTCAACATTATCCATTTTGTCACCAACTTCGCTGCAAAGCTCTGAAGTCAATGACGCTACAACGGTTAGCACAAATAAGGCTGATCGTACAACGATCTTCCCAGTGATTCAAATCACCATACTGGGAAGCAAGGAAGAGTATAATAAAAATCGAAATCACAAGCACGTTTAAATTTTGAAACGTTTAACGTTTGAAGAAATTCTTCACTCTTTATTTACAAGAGTAAGATATAAGTATTCGAGCGCATTGAACTTTTCAGAAAGAGAAAATCCCGGGTGAATGCATCTATTCAAGTGGAATAAAACTAGATCGCGCTCAGAAATCTATTTAGTAACACCTCTCAAGGAAATAAAAGATAAGGTTTTGTATGAAAGAAAAAACGCCCTCCTTTGAAAGCTTTGGAGATGAGGAATGTGCCTGGCATATTTACAGTGCATCCATAAAATAAATAAACAACCAAACACGAAAAATGCCCCACCAGAATGCAATATTTTTTATCCTGCCCGATTTCCCAACTTGCTGAGCGAAACAGATTTCAATCTACCGACAAAGTGAAATTTGACACTCTTTTTAGTCTTGATACTTCGTGAAAAATATTTACTTTGAATAAAATATTGCGAATCATTCCTAAAGATAGGTAAATATGTTGAATCTTCAAGATAAATTTTCAATAAAGTGTAGTCATTAAATATTTTGGAGTCTGCAGCGTCTTAAAAAGAGCTTTAGAAAAAGAGAGGAAGAAATTTGCTAAAATATGATATTTGTTGCCTAATGTTTTAACTAGTTTATTTTCCAATGATTTTTATCAAGTGGTTTTTTTTTCGTCTTCCTCCTTCGATTGGTAAGAAATATGCTTAAAGAATGGATTCTTCAATTTAGAAAGATGAAATGAGCCTATGTAAAATATTGTTTCATTAAATATGAATATTTAGATTTAATTTCGTTTGAGAAGAAGAAAGAAATTTCTAAGAATATATTTCAGAAAATATAATTCAGAGGGATTATTGAATTATTTCCATATTTAACTGTTTATATCATTCAATATTTTTACGTCAGAATTATTATCAAGATAAAAAATATATATTAAGGGTAATTGCTTTTAGGGTTTTTTATTCAAATAATACAAAATTTAATAAGCTTCAAAAATTTATAATAAAAAAATTCAGATTGAAATTAATTGAAGAAATTGAGATTATTATCTGGTATTTTATTTAATAAAACGCTTCATATTAATTTGCACCTATGAAAATGTACAGAATTTTTTTAACATTTCTTTTTCTATAATTTATTGAGCTTAGGTAATTTAAGAGCAGTATCTCCATTACATACTTTTAATCAAATATTATCTAACGGCAAAATGATTTATTAATGAAACGTATTTTAGAGCTTCTATTTCCTAAAGATGGAATTTGGTGAATTATGTAAAAAAAGCAGCATTTCTTACAACAGATGTCATATCTGTTCATACTTTAGAAAAGTTTGTTTCTTCGATTTTTTAAGAATGCATCGCTTTATGTAGCGTCGTTTTATATGTTCCATTTTATAAGGTTCCTATAGTAATATTTTCTATGTTAATACCATCCAGAAACATTTGAGTATTTAAAACTATAATGAGGTTTTAAAGACCTTTAAGTTATAATTACGAAACAGATTACATAGCCTACGAATAAATAAATTATTGTTAATCAATGAGTAAACTTGAAAAAAGACAAACTTGGTGACAATATATTGCTGATCCGTATGACGAATTAAGGGTAACGGCGACCATATCTACTATCAGGGTATATCACTATTAAAAATTGATATACATTAAAAAGAACTGTGCCGTTCACTGTAATCATAGAAACAAAAGCTTACCAGTATTTTCCATATAGTTTTTTATTCATTTCTTCAATTAAAATTACTTCTCCATCATGAAAATTTTAGAGCCTTCTTCTATTATCGCACATGTAATTTAAATAAAATACTATATCAACAGAAATCTTCATATTCAAGCAAATTTATACATTTGATTTAAATTAAGTATATCATTAAAACTCAATTTTCCTGATTAAACTTACATTAAATATGGTGGACATTATGAAGTAAAAAAGATAATAATAATTAATATTGCATATTATAATCTTATCTTATATCATCAATGTGATATATTAGTAAATTAGAGTTAGTTTTTTTAATTAGATTTAGTAAAGAAAGATTGTAACTTCATTTGCTTTTGCAGAAGAAAAAAAGTACACCTCCCCACGAAAAATTATCTCATTTTTGAAATGTTAGCAACGACGAGGTCACAGTACGGTGTCTATCGAAGAGGATTTCTGAATAAAGAAAAATGAAATAAACTCATTTTAATTACTATATTGCCTGCGAATATCCAGTCTTACTTATTCAGCAAAACATTCATTTGAAATAATCTTACAGTGAGAGCCTCTCTCTCAACTTCTAAATTTAATTATTAAATAAATTTATATATGCAAACAATAAAATGAAATTCAATTAATTTCATAGCTTTGAAAAGCCTCATCAAATTCAATAGTAAAAATAAGAATACAATTCATTTAAAATATGAAACAGCTTAAGAGCATATGATAAAATAGTTATACATATAGTTAATGATACTAGTAATAATTATATTAGTTAAATATATAGTAAAAAATATATAGATTTCAAAATTCCATATTTCTACTAAATAATATTACAGATATAAACAGGTGTTGTTAGTATACAGATTATCCATATTATATGAGTCGTATAATGATTAATTGGAGTTGTAGAATAAATAATAGTTTGCTAAATTAAGTAAAATTATGCACATATTTTTGAAGTTGGTTAAAATCCTTATTTTAATTTAGTCCGTTGAAATTCTTATTTTAAATTTAACAAAGAAAAACTCACGAACTTAGTCCCTGTGTACATTTTTAAAGTGACTTACTATATCGTTTGTTATCTGCATAAATATAACATTTTTGTCAAATTATTTTTCATAACAATTATCTATGGAAATTCCCATTTCTTATTTTGAGACACCTGTTATAAAATTGCATCGGGATTGTGAAAAAGAGAAAAAAAATTACAGATTCAGACGCTGCTATCAGCATAGGCTTTTCTAAAAACATTCTGCGAAATATATATAAATTGAATAAAAAAAAAACTCAGAAATCAAAAATAAAACATCTTAGCTCGGTTTAGTTATTTACAGAGTACTGTTGATTCATTAGTCGAGAATGCTGTTTAAATTGGGAATGGCATCGGCAAAATAAAAAATACATCGATAATCGAATTCAAATCAGATATTTCAGTTAGGAAAATATAAATTGTGAATTTAAATCATTAGGGAAAATGTCATTACTTAGTAATCACGAAAACAGAAAAAAAGAAAGAAAATTGGAGAAACAGAAAAATGATGGTAAAGTGCAATTAGGGAAATTGTGGTTGAAAAAAATTTCTTTTCTTCGTCATTAAATTAGAAAAATACTTATTAATGCTCAGAAATAATGGCAATTCTTTCAAAATAATTACATTACATATGTTAATAATTCTATTAGCATTTGCTTTTGTCGAGAGAGAGCTCAAAGGAAGAAAACAAAATATTACATTTCTGTGTTCTGAAATTTATTTAAAAGTAATATGAATTTGAACTGTTTTATTAGCTCACTAAATCATTTATCGTTTTCAATATTTGCTACATGAAGATTTAGAAAAATTCAAGAATTTTTATTCATTTTTATACCAGAACGGAAGCTTATCAAATTATTACTGTATAAATTACATCAAATAATTTAATGAATTATGGTGGCAATTGAGCTAAATTTTCTTTTTGTAAATTTTAGGTAGACTCGTTTAAAAGCACACGAGATATTAAAAGCTCTCATGTATTACATCATTTTTAAAGAGTACTAATATCCAAGAGGCAACTTAACAATAACTTAAAAGTTCTTATACGGAAGTAATCAGAAACCGTAAGAGGAATTGATCTTCGTTAGGAAGATATTTAGCTGTGAATTCCATGTAAATTTATTGATTAAGCAATTATAAATAAATAAATAAAACAAAACAAAAATAAGGTATAAAAAATTATTTTAATAACAGAAAAAAATGATCCAGAAACTTCTCATTCAATCGGCATAGTAATAAAACCAGGAACCAAGCCTTCTAGAATATCATATTTTTTTCGCTAACTTCTCATACTTATACTAGAATAATGCTACATTCAAAATGAAATATTTTTTAACGAGCATACTCAGTGAATATAGTTTCATTCGGTATTCTCCTCAAAAAATATTTATTTTGAATTAAGAAATTGAAAACCCTTCTTTTGGGAATAGCTTATGAAATAAAAATTAATGAATATGGCTATATATTTTGAAAGTGTTTCTTAAAATGTTGCTATTGTGGTGGTCCGGTCATTTAATATTATTTATCCGAGAGTCCCCGGGTGGTTTAGTTTAGTTATATTAACTAAACTAAACGCTGTAAAACAGCACTAGGGCTATTTTGGGACGGACCTCGTAATTTTGAAAGGTGGTCAGATGACGAAGACGACACAGGATCTGGCACCCCCATCTCCACACCACACCAAAAGGAGGACGTTTCGCCTGACAGATTTAACGTGCAAGAGACCTCATCTCATGACAGTCCTTCTGTGAAATTGAGTCTCGAACCTGAAACTCTCCGGTTCTGAAACCGAGACATTTCCACCAGGCCACCGCGACTCCGTGTCTTCGGGCAGGTCGGAGGGTCAGTGATATTAATTACTCAGTTTTAGAAAAGAAAATATCCCAAGTTATATTTGCACATATTGGTTGTTTCCTCAGACTTAAAAATATTCAAAATATATAAAATATATTTAAGATTTTAATTTATTTATGAAAGAATTTCCTTTTTCTTTCTTAAAAAAAGAACCTAATTTCTTTCAACTCTGAGAAAATAATTGCAGATTTTACTCATTTAAGAGCAGCTACTATGAAATAAGTGACAATAAAAATTATAAATTGCTAAATCGTTGAATTAATTAGCTTTCCCAAAAGTCCCCAAAATGTTATATTTAATACTTGCAAAGAAAATCAATACAGAGAAAACTTGAACTTTTCGAAATCCTATTTTATCATAATCAACAAAGACGATAACCATGCTTCTTACTACACCACATAGTTGGGTAGCGAAAATAAACTAAGTTCCTTTATTTACTTTTCTGTAAATGTCCACTCCAGTTAGCCCAGCTGGCCTTAGACCAAATATTCACCCTAGGAATAAATCTTGCTCTGAGATTTCCCTTGCGGCTCACTATCTTTCCCATTAAACGAGTTTAGAATCCCTATTTATATATATATACATATGATGATGAAGCTGTGAAAGAAAGAATGCTTGATTAAACTATTGTTATAAAATATCTTTTCCCTTTATGTGCTATTTCTAACAACGAGGTATTTATTAATTATGCTTAAATCCGTAAATGAAAGAACACTTGGCTGCAGAATTCAGTTGTAGGATCAATGAAAGAGAAGTTTCTTTCATGCCGTACTTTGTAAATATCAATAGCTGTGAATTCAGGTTTTGTTAGTCGATAGAGAAACAGTCCTTTAAAATTTTAAAATTTCTATTCCAGAAGCTGCCAGAAAATTCAGTCCTTTACTCGAACCAAATATTGCATAAAAACGAATATACAGACGAATGCAAGCAATATATGGAAGCACACTGCAGATAAAAAAGACCACAAGTAAAATGTTTCGTAATAATAACCACAGTACACAAACAGAATAAGAAGAGGGAGTAGGATGAAGGAGCAGGAAAAGGAAATCTATATAGCTACAATATATATACAGTCTCTCGAAACGCCTGCAATATATCCACTGTCTCCTCACTTTATCTAACTGCAGACTCATTGCTACAGGACTAGCTACTCCACAGACGACTTGATGCAACTTCTCTAATAAAAAACCAGGATTCGACACTTAGCTGAATTCACCAAACATCTTAGCTCCGCATAATGCTCGAGCTTCGATGGATTAATCGCCTCCTAGACTTTAAACATCTCGATGATTCTATACGCAACTGATTGCGACTTGAGATTACCGGCCTTTTATATTTTACGGAGTCTGGTAGAGAAGTTCAGAAGGATCAGGCATATCTAGGTTTCTGTTAGCTCTATTACCGATGTTCTAGAAGATTCCTTCCAATTCTATAAGATTATCTATTTTGTCTCCAAAGTCCCAATTAGATGTTTGCTGCTAAGAAATGAGATCACTAATTGGCAAAGCTGATGTAAAACGGTCTTTACAGTGATTGACTAATAATATTGGGAATATATATATATATATTTCGAACATTTTAAAAGTTTCTATTAGAGAGGAAAATATTAGACGAGATCTTTTTGGAAAGTTTCCAATTTTATCCAGAATTCTCCCTCTCATCACAACTGAGTTCTTTTATTTCTTAAGTGAACTATTTTAATAAGCAATAAGAAAAAACTTCCTTAGAAGCATTTCTTACTTTCTTTATTAATTGCTGCATTTTGTTTCTGTAAATTTCTGAACGTAAATCAGATTTTTCCTTAAAACTATTTTTGTAGTTTAAAATCCATTTTATATGATTAATTTAACTGAAAAGCTTTTAGAAAAATTAAAACAATGTAATTATAATTATCTCATTTCAATTTGGTTTATAAAAATTCCATTTTTGATATGACTATACAAATTTTGTCTACAAAATGAAGTCCTCATTTTCTCATGAGTATCTAACATCAAAAATATTATTTGATTTAGCGAAAATTCTTATATTTATGAGAATCCTTATCATCATATATTCTCATGACCATTTATTTAAAGACTTTTAGAGCCTATCCTATTATAGGTATCTACCAACGTATATAAACATCAAAATTATAACTTAATTGCAAATACACTTAGAGTTTTCATTTAATTTACGTAATCGAATATATAAACTTAATTACTTCTTTCTCCTTCATGTAATGTCCATCTAACATGAACATTTAGGTGCCAAATATTCCTTTATTAATCACAATCTAATTTCAAACTCGGATGTAAACATTCACTTTATTAATTGAAAATAAAATGTAGTTGTTAAACCACTCAATAATTAAAAACTAGACATCCCATTGTTGCCACATTTTTCGAATTAGAACATGGATTTTACCTGTAATGATTCACTCCTATCATTTGAGTGAAAGATGTCAGAACGGAAATTACATATTTTATGACTGAGTACTCGCCATTAGAACCGCTTTAGTGCTTACTCTGGGATCCTGCGTCTGTTTACATTAAAGTCATCATGTAATTTTAACTGTTGGGTATTTGGATTGAATAGTCGATGGTCGGAGTTGGCAATTAACTAAAAACTGCAAGATTATTTTGAAAAAAGTAAAAGAATTTATAGGAAAATTATCTTTGAATTGTAGATAAAATAATACACAAAAGAATAAAGAGTAAATTAAACAAAAAAATTAGGCTAAAATTTAATTTTCAATTCCTAACTAAAGCTTGTAGCTATTAATATTGCTTTAGAATAAAGTAAAAAAAGAAAATGTCATATCTGTATCTCATTTCATCTAGAAATGTCATATTTATATCTCATTTTCCTATGGCACTTGTCTTAGACAAGCCCTCTTACTAACTGAGCAATATTAAGAAAAGCAAGCATCTCTTGTTTCAATAGTGCTATCTAGGGTCGTGAGCAAGTCTTAGCTACTCACGCATCACTCATTCGCTTGCACAACCCTTTTTTACAAGGAGGTCACATTCGCACACCTTACAGATAAAGAACAAGGTTAAAAACAACTATGCCCGAGCCGGGGCTCCAACCCTGGACGTTCAGATCACTGGCATACGTGCCACATGTATACCAGAAGTCAGGCATTTCTAAAAATATCTCGGTGCATTGCAAATTATTCTGAATATTTGTTTAAAAATTAGACTAATTAATCTTTAATTCAGGATACTAATTGAATACTCTAACATAATTTATAGATTCGAATTTTTAACATGTTTTGTTTAATAGTAACTGATAGTTAACTTGCCTATTTTTTCAATCCAGTATTGTGCAAAATTGATGTTATATCATTACAATGCGCATTGAACATAAATTTATAATATTTGCAAATAAAAAATTGTGTTTTAACCAATCGATCGTAAATATTACACGAGCTTGCGTCCAAGCTTAGGGGTAGTGCGTTTTCGTAATCCGGGCATCCCGGTTTTGAGTTTAGGCATGTTTGTTTTAAACCCTGTGTTCTATCTGTGTGAAATGCCCTCCTATCAAAAGGAGTTGTGCAAGTGAGTGTGTGAGTGTCATATTCATAAGAGTAGAAATCAAAATTCTACTCTAGGGTGCTCATGGGTATTTACCTACAGAATTTCGGCTTAAAATAACTCACTTGGTCTGAAGGTTTTTCTATGGCAAGAGTCAAAAATAACAGCAACGATTTCAAGAATACATTGGCATTAGGTTGAGAAAAGTCGAATACCGAAATGTTTTTGTACTGTCTATGAAAATGCTATATAGAAGTGCTGTAAAATAATTATCTCAAAAAGTTTTGATTTTATACCAAAGATTCCGAGCTCAGTGAAAATGCTCAGTAAAATTCTGCATCACTTATTTTCAGAAAATTGAAGATAAGAGGCAATTCTGACACATTATCTATTCGATTAAATAAATACCTGAGGGAAGCTAAGAAGCAAGCAGAGTAAAAAAAAAATCAATTCCATTAAGAAAACTAGTTAGTATCCACAAGAAAGTTTTTAAGGATACGAATTCGAATAAAATAGGAAAATTAATTTCAATAAAAATTGTAAAAGAGCTACAAATTTTTTTGAGGTATTTGCAATATATCACTAAAATCAAAAGCAACCGAAGTCTGGGGAAAAATGTTTCCTTCTGAATAAAACTCTATTTGATCTGTTCACAGTTAGCTATCTCATGGAGCAACCTGGCTAGAAAGTATCAGGTTTAAATCAATCGAGTAAATAGTACTTTTTTCCTGATATTTCATGTGAACTATTTGCTTTGAATAAAACATTACCCTCATCCGGGTTCTTTTACACCTCCTTTCATGACTTCTAAACGAATTTTGAGATACGTTCCGTGCTTTCTTCCGAAAATAAAATTACACTTTTGCAGAAGTTTCCAGTAAACCCTTTTTTCTGGATGGCTAAAAAAATTTTAACTAAATGTATTTCATAAAGTAATTTAATAGTAAAATATTTTCCAAATTATAAATGAACCTAATCCATTGGTAATAATCTTTATACTGATTATTATTTTTCCATACGTATTTCAGGATGCAGCTAATTCAGTTGGTGCAATAAAAAAGTTGATATCATTGTATAAAGAAAACTGAATATCATGATAATCGTTATAATAATCAGTTGTATGCCAACTTAACAAGTGAAATCGGGATAGTATTGTTTGCAAAAATCCCTTAGCTGATAAATTTTAAATTATTGAACAGTTTTACAACTTATTCTAATCGTAATATACTTTAATAGACAATAATAATAATGTTTAATAATATGAAAATTACAGGAAGCCTTTGTTATCGCTAAATTAAAACCTACATAGTGCATAGGAAGTTATGAATCCCGTATTTGTATCATACAATTTTATGACTTACTTTTTCTCAATAGAAAACTCTATGATGTTTTTTCCCATGAAGTTGCTTTCTTTTTTAAAAACTCGTAAGTTGGGTTTACTAAAACTGAGTTTCTGCTTTTTTTCAAACTATTAAACCTAAAATTCATTAACACACGCTTCAAAAGTCTATAAACATTATGCCATGTATTTATAAGCTTCTGATACCTTTTATAAAATTTCATGCTATTTGCAGCAAGTATAAAGATTGTTCTAGTTATTAAATAATTTTCAAAAAAATAAAAATTCGAATTGGAGTAACTTTACTTCAGGAATTTTTCAGAAAGATCAATTCTATTTTTTTAGTTCAAAGTTTTTCACAGAGAAAAAAATTAAATCAGCAATCTAAGAAATATAATTCCTTTCACAATAAATTGCATTCGAAATCATAATTGTATGATCTTCAGTAGATATTCAATTTTAATAATAAAGCTTTCAATACTAATCAAACTAAATATTGTTTTTCCTTTTTTAATCACCTTAAATCGCCGTTAAGTTCATTTAAGATAAATATCCTCTTTAAATTTGCCTGCCAAAAGAGGAAAAAATCATCTTCAAACCTTCACCCTAATCATTCTAAATAATTAAAAATATAATCAATTTAAAATTATTACATAAATTGCATAGTATTTTGAAGTGACCTCGAATGCTGGAAAGTAATAGGATTATATTTTTGTATCTTCCCCTGAAGATAGAGATTTCTTCTTGTGTATTTTGATCATCTCTTAGGCATATGTCTTAAGTGTAAACGAAAGGTTAAAGTGACTTAAATAAATCATTGTTCGCTCTAAAAATGATGAACAAACGTCGGACACTGAGCAGACGAGTCGTTCTGTAAAACAGAAAAACGAACGGAATTTGTTGTTTTCAAGCAATACTGTCTAGGGAACTGATGAAGGCAGTAATGATGGACTTTATTATTTTAGATTATGAGCGAAGACTACAGAATAATTATTTCGAATATGGCAAGTTAAGAAGTTTTTTCAAAAATTCCAAAAGAGCACCAAGTAATGAAAAAATGAGCAAATTATTAGACGTTTTTCTATCAAATCAAAAAATGTAAATAGATTTAAACTATTTACATGACATATTCACTTTTTAACATGTTTGAAGCATATTTTATTAAAATATTTTCATTTTCGCAATGAAACTAAATTTCTTTTCTTTGCTCTTGCAAAAATAATCTTTCCACTTGAATAGGTTATCCACACTAGAACTTTAATGGAATATTTAATAAAATTTAATAGATAATTTATCATAATTCCAATTCTGGTATCTTTTTAAATTAAAATAAAAGGAAATAAAATTAAAATAAGTTGTAATTTAAGTAGCATAAATGTTGGTAGAATTTTGTGGAATTATTCCAGAAATAAAGATTAATCAATTTACCACAACTATATACCAATAAAAGTTCAAAAACATATTATAACTAATTTCATAAATGAATATCTATTAAAATAATGCCAGATGAACCAGATATTGTACATGAAAATTTTAGAAATGAAAGAATATAAATATAATCCACAGTAAAATTGAGACACGGGAATTCACTCCCGGAAAAATGGCTGAAAGATATGAACTGCAATTTTGAATCATGAGAGAAAATCTCATTATTACGGTATCGCCAAGGAAATAAATTGTGAAATATCTGCAGAGGAGAGAAAAATGATAAAAGGAATTAAAAAGATACTTCGAGCTGAAATGTATCCGCATGCAATCTATTTTCCACGTCGTAAGATTGGAAGAATACGAATGTCTTCCATGTGATAAAGTTAATAGTTTCAAACTATTGGTATTATCTGCATTGATAACATACTCAAATGAAATTGTTTCTTTTGCAAAAAGGCTTAGAGAAGGCGGAGAAATCCTGCGTCCATAAATTTTGACCCTGTCTGGAAATATCCGATATGGATGAATGATATTCTTTACTCAGAAAGTTTTGGTATTCGCAAAGTTTAAATTTTCTGATTTAAATGTTTCCTGCACGAATGGGTTTTAAATATACCGATGAAAATGGGATTATTTTGTTTATTTCGGTTGTATTTGAAAAGGAACCTTAAAACGGACATTAATTTTAGGGATCAAATAAGCTTTTATTCGATTGATTTTATATGCATAGTTTTATTTTGCTTGTTTTTGAAGATTTTTAATTTCATGCAAATTTTAGATAATCTTTCTGAAAGATCAATCAAATTTGAGTATCAAATAAAATTAATTGTAATATAAACAAATCAGATACGAAAATGCTATTTCTTTTTTTTACTTAAAAGAAATATTTAATTCAAGGATAAACTTTTTTATCATTACTATTATAACTGTAAAATATAAATAAATTTTACATATTACATTTTAATGCAGGATATTAATTTTATTTAATTTGTCTCAATGTAACTATCTAAAGAAAAAAATTTGTTAACAAATATTTATTTTCTTCTACTAGTTATAAATTTACAACTCTCGTTTTTTTATTAATAATCGCGTATTTACTAGCGGGGTCACTTGGGAGTCAAATAGAGAGAATCGATTTCAAATTCTCTATTTTCAATACAGGATTGATGTTGGGGTTTCTTATGGTACATATCATAGATAAGCAAAGTCAGTGGTTTTAAGCCGAGATTTAGTACCTCTTGTTTTATAGTAACGCCATCTAGAAAAAAGAATCGATTTAGCTACTGATACGTTCAATACTTTTTTTGGGGGGGGATGGACTTCATTCATACATTTGACTCACTCACTCTAATTTAGACCTGAATCAGAGATCAAACACCCTTAAGCCAGAACCCTTAGTGGTGTTGTCTCGACTTGGAGTACTCTGTGACCTCTATAGATTTATGCGTGCACTAGCCATTTTATACGCGGAGAGTATACAGCTGGCGGGATTTGAGCTCACTACCCAAGGAATACTACCAACTAAGTCATCCCGAGCTTATAAATAAAGAATGCATAGATATATAAATCCTGATTATAAAAAATATAATAAAAATAATAAAAATTCTGCATAGTAAAAAAATTAATGAATTTTGAAATAGCTCGAAACATTATCCAATGATTATGTATTAGGCTATTTCATCTATCTTTGTTCTTTGTTTAAAGCTTGATTTTAATATATATATATATATATACAATAGCATTATACAAAAAAAATCTTTAACATAACAAAAAATTAATTGCAAAATAAATAATTAAATTAATAAAAGGCGATATATATATATATATATATATATATATATTATAGTTTTTTAGGTTAAGTTTAAAGTTTAAAATTTAGATTTTTGGCAGAAAGTTGAATAGAACGGGAGATAAAAAAAATTGATAAAGAATCCTTAAGTTATATTTCTTACACAACGGGGAAATAAAAATATACGAAGTGTCTCACAAGAATGATATCCTTCTGATCTCCCTGCATTTATACCGCTAAGGGAAACAGATTTAAATCAACAGACTAAGTAAAATACTGCAGTCCTTTCCGCTTGTGGCACTTCCTGAAAAATGTTTGCTTTGAATAAAACATTATAGGCATTCCTTACAGGTAAATACTTTTGGGAAATTTTTCTGAATATGAAGATTAATGGATATCACAAAAGGTGTTGTGATAGGTTAAAAAAATACTTTGAAGTGAGGTCTAGTGGAAAAAAGATTGTATTTAATATACAGATTCGATTACTTCATGATAATTTATGAACTGCTTGCTCTTCCTGGTATTTGGTTTTGAAAATGAAGTTAATAGATTTTTAAAATCAAATAAGCATTATTAGATTTTTTCGATTGTTTTCGTAAAACATTCGAATCCTTTAACATTGAAAGAGCTAAATATTAGGTTACATGTACATTTTAGTTTTAGAATTTAAAGCACAATTTTTAGGATGAAATGAATGTTATATGTATTAGGTGCTTGTAGCTTCGAGCAAAGTACCATTAATTTAGCGTAAGATACTTTGGAAAATTAGGTTTTTCAGTTAAGATCATTCGAAGTAAATGAAAAAAAGTCATATAGAATGGTATCGGTTAGTTTAATTTTTATATCTGTTTATTATGTAATACTATCCAATCTGTCAAAGAATTTTTTGGTCATGAGAAACGAAAATATGACAGCGTATTTTTTCAGTTAGAAACAATATACATGCAAAAAATAATAACTAGATAGTTTGTGGTTCGGGGTGATTTTGGGAGATACTCAGAAAGTTTTGCACAACATAATCAATTTTATTGTATCTCTCATGTAAAATAAAATATAATAGCTTAAAATAAAATTTAAAAAAACACATAAAGCATTTTAAGCTGTATTCCAAAAAATAGGCATGTATTTTCTAGTTTTAGTTAGAAATTGATATACATTATCAAGTTACCGACGTATCTGCTATCAACTTGCTTATTAGAGTTAAATATTGTTTCAACAACATATTTATTAATTATTCTTTCAAACTATTATGAGAAATAAATTTAGGTACGTAATTAGGAAATAAAATTTCAGTTTTATAAATTTACTTTAATTTACACCCATGTCCATAAATTAAGGACAATTCAGAATCATGAGGAAATAGAACTCTAAAATATATATACCACTAGTAAATGACTACATACATTTACAAAAATCATATGCAAATTTCAGGAAGGC
The DNA here is from genome assembly GCA_026543055.1 of Argiope trifasciata. NCBI lineage: Eukaryota > Metazoa > Arthropoda > Arachnida > Araneae > Araneidae > Argiope > Argiope trifasciata. Next base: position 820,552 of record JAPMOQ010030916.1, read on the forward strand.
AACAGATGGCAGTGATAGTACGTCACAATGATGCGAGTGTAAAAGAATGATGCATAAGTAATACAGGCAAAGAAGTAAAATGGTTCACAAGTTCTTTATAAGTCATTTAGTGTAATAAACGTATTGTTATGATGCTAAAAACACATTTGAATGATATTTTACATGTTATAATTATCGGCCATCCGAAATGTGGGCGTAACCAGCTGCAAGTATCCGAGGAACTTGGAATCACATATCTCCAGACTTCGGTAACAATTCTAAGATGATAGTAATGTGAGTAAACGTTACAGCACAGGTCACCTTCAAGTTACAACGTTGAATAAGGACCGATATTTGAGTTACTGTCAAAAGAAACAGACGGTGGATATTATCAAACCTGCACAACATTTCTTCAGTCACTTGTACGACAGTTTCAAGCCATATCGTGCAGAGACGCTTAGGGCAGATTGGTCTATCTGTTGGTAGGCCTGACAGATGTGTTCTACTTACTAAAACTCAGTATCACCTTTGGTTAGCCTGAAATCGAGAGCATGCATTGTGGAACTACAAAAGTGGACTTGTATGCTGCTTTTCGACAAGTCCAAGTTTAGCTTCCAGTCTGATTCCCGCCGGACATTCATATGGAGAGCGCAATGTACCCGTTACTATCATCATTTAATGACACCGTTAGAGAAGTGCAGGATTGCTTATATTGATAGGAATTATTCTGTCCCAGAACTGACCTTCATGTTCAAATTAGAACCCTGACAGCAAAAACCTATCCCGACGCAACTCTAAAACAACATGCGCTTTTTTTTGGATCGCCATAGGTTCAGAATTCGTGTTTATGGATGTCAACGTCCGTCTTCATCATGTAAACATCATAAAAGAATGCTTTCAATCGGAGGACATCACCAGCATGGACTGGCCAGAAATCACGCTGGACTTGAATTCAGTAGATTTTGTGTGGTGCTTGGCAGATGAGTTTCACCTTGTCAACCATTTCCTATATATCTACCGGAACTTCGGAGAGAATTCCTTGCTAAGTGGTGAAATAATTCCCAAGATTAGATCGTTAATTTGATATTCAGCATGCCTAGGCGTTGTATGGACTATATTGTATTGCCTGAGAGATATACTGAGTATTAACCATCATACCAATCATGTGATATTGGTTTATGTCAATGGATTTTTTTTTTTGTAATTTGCTCCAGGGAGCAAAAAACCGCAATTTTTATTAATGATACATATAGCAACTTTCTTGATTTTTACCTTGTATTTAATAAATAGGCTTGAGAAATAAGTCACATTTCTTTTGCTATTGACTCTTTCTTTTCCTGAACTTGTATCATCCTTAATTTATGAAGATGAGTATGTGATGTATATACATTAAAGTATCTTAATATCTAAAGAGAGAATATTTCCTAAATGGAAATGTTTATGAAGCTAAGTATTGTAAGTTAGAAATTCTAATGTAGATGTTTAAGTTCTAAAAGTCCTTTCTTTTTAAAATTGTTATGGAGAAATTAGTGAAAATTTTAATCGAAATCAGTATAAATCTAATCTAAAAACCATTTATTATTAAAAACTTAATTGCGAAATCAAAAATCTGAAGGTAATTTTTTTTACAAATGAAAAAAAAATCTATAAACATATTTTAGTGTTATTTCAATTTGAATATTACAATTTTTAATTATAGATACTTTAAACTGATGTTGACTTGTTAGAACACTTCAAATTTAGTTCTATTTCAAATTTAAGTGATACCAACCCTATTAGAAACGAAATTGAACCTGACACGTATTCAGAAAAAAAAATTCCGAATTGCCTCCAATGAAAGCCATTTCCATTACAATTTCCCTAGCATTTGAAGAGCGAAGCCATCATTAAATTTGCACCTTTCAGTAACTAAATCAGTATTTGGACCTAATTAAACACTCTGAGCACGGATAACTCTATCGTTTCTATATCCATTCACTGCTAACAAATAGTCACTAGAAAACCTCTTTGAAATGGGATTTTCCGAATTCACCCCATAATAGATTCCCGTTTTCTGCTCCTCAGAACAGTGATCGAATGGTCTCAATTAACCACATACCAATGGCGAGTTAAGCAGTGCATTGTTATTACAGTTCACAAATCAAAGCTCTCGATGTGTTCTGAATGATTCTATACTCTGAGAGAATGGGAATTGCAGTTTATTTCGTAAAACAGCCGCTTTTACGACTGCTTAATATTTGATTTTAGCCAGTACAAGAAGATCAATGCAAGCTTAACTAGCTTCATGAAAGGAAAGCCCTTTTGAAATAGTTTGTGATTTTAATTAGAAATATACTCTGCTATTGATTATATAATTAAATTTAATAAACTTTTAAGTTAGTGAAAATAAGATTTCAAGAAAGAATAAACGTGTGTAAAAGAAAGGCTTCTCTTCATGAAAGGCCTTAAAAACAGGAAAATAAATGCAACTACTATGGGTATAAAAAACATAAATGTTACAGAACATATTGCAAAATGTTTTATATTTTTATTGATTAGCTTTACAGCATTCTTTTTGTAAAGCGTTATATAATATTTACCCTCCCGAAGAGAAAAAGAAATTTAAAAGCAGAAATATTACAGCACAAGAATACCTATAATTTTTATGTATTCGAATATATTAGTGAAATAAACAAATAGCATCATAGGTCTGTCAATAAAAAGCTTAAATTAGCAATAATTTCAATTTTAACATATCTTATTAAATCTTGCATAATATATATAATACAAGATTTAATAAGAAAATCAAAGCTATCCATGAAATCCTGACACATATATAAATGCTTTAATTAATCACTGGAATAACTTAAATCTATTTCTAAGAAATGAACTTGTTAGATCGATATTTTTATGTACCGAACTCGACCTGTAAGATGTTTAATTTATAGAAAGTGTGAGATACAAAGCTGCTAGAAATTCAAAATCATATTGTATTAATTTAAAATAAATATGCACCATTATGAAAATAGGTCAATTTTAAAAATTCGAAAATGAATTAATTTAGATCTATAGACTTATTCTCCCCATTTTCTCATAAAATGGCAGAAAGTAGTGAACATTATATTTTATAGTAAACTAAACAATTCTTTAAAATGATTTCGATTTCTTCTTTCAAAACCAAGTTGATATCGAGAAATTGTGGAGATTTAATCAACTCCCGAGACCAAATTTCAGTACTTGCTATTCGCGTATTTCCAAAGAGAACAAGTACAAAAAAATGAGGGAAAAATAAATCTATTATTTTAAAAAGTTATTTACTTGTTATAAAAATGTCTGGCATACCAAAAAAAATCTAAACCCAATAAAGTATTTATTTCCCCAAAAAAAATATTTACGGCATTTGTAAAATATTTTCACATCTTTGAAAGATATACATCCCAAATTGAGATTTTTTCTTCATATAATAACTTATCCTAATACTCGGTTTTAACATGCATTAGTAATTCAGATAATCTGCAGATATACAATAAGACAGATCTATTTATTATATATTGATATTAACTAAAAACTTGTATCTCGCTGTCTATTTATATGTACACGTGTCCAGATTATATATTATATACAAGTTTGTATTAGCATAAATAATACTAAAAATAAGACAAATATAAATTTAATTCTTTCGTTTATATACAATATGAAAAAAAAATGAAAACTACAAAAATAAAATTGGAATTTTCCTTTGAAAGATAATCTAGGACATTTCTATTATTTCCCACAAATCAAAAACTGTCATTTGCATAATTTAAAGTTGTTTTTTTTTTAATTTTGTAGCTAGGAAAGCGAATTCCATTTATGTTACGTAATAAAAATGCAAACAAATCGAGCTATTACCGAATTTTCACCGAAGAAAATTGGTGCAAAAATCTGAATTTCAAATTCAGGGAATGGCAATTCATGATCGCAAAGAAAATTTACATTCTCCATAAATGGAGAAAGCATTGAAAAGAATCTGCATGCAATCCTTTTTTTTTTCAAGTGATAAAATAGACAGAATGTCCTGACAAAGCTAATAACTTTGGAAGCATTAGTAATATCCATTATATTAACTCTCTTGAATGAGACGGTGCTGAATAATTTGAGAGGAGACAGAAAAATAGATCTTAAATTGATTTGAAGACCGCTGATATAAATATGTTCAATTCCCGTAGCTGTACAAAATAGATTTAACCGAGTATGACCATCTATGTTTTATATAATTTTTTTTTGAATAATAGTTAAGAAAAAGATTAAATTAAAATAAATTAGGCGTTTTATTTTTTTCGAATTATACTTGAAACATAATTTAAAGGTATGAGCAAAATTAAATTTAAAAAATTATATTACGTATGATACTTTTTTCCCTTTGTAAAGACTTATATTCATATAGAATTTTATTAATGATATTGTTACGAATGTTACGTGTCCGTGATGCTGCTTCCCAGCATTATTGGTTCCTTCACTAGAAAGAATGATTTACAGTATTTCTTTACTGGATGCTGTGGATGCTCTTAGAAATGATCCCAGAGGTTGGCGACTTTGGCGAGAAAATGGAAAGTACCCGAAACATCGAGAATTTTCCCGATTCGTCCATCAGAAACCGAGAAATGTCCAGATGCGCCGTGATTGGTCGAGACATTTCTAGCCACACCTCTTGGGACTATATAAGGACGATAGTTTCAAGCTGAGGGCAGTAGTGGCAGACCAGGGCATTCTCGACGCCAGGCTCTCATCTGTCATGCAACTGGGGATAGCCCTGCTACGCAGGGCGGGTACCCCGTTTAAACCCACATTCCGCTGAGGGCAGTAGTAGTCGGAATCGACATCAGATAACGAGTCCTCCAGAGGAGAAGACAAGAAGCGGCAAAGCCAAGCAAGTGCTGAACAGAGCTATGTGCCTTGTAGTCTGTTGAGGAAGCAGCGTTTAGTACTATAGCCAGTGATGCGGATATTGCTACTACTTGTGAGCTACTGTTGTTATTGTGTGCTGCTGTGTGTTCGTCTCGTCTGTAAATAAACGTCTGTGTTGTGTCGTCTACTGAAGGACTGCTGATCATTGCGTGTGTGTGATCATCTCATCTCTAACACCATACAAGCTAAAAAGAACCCGACGGATTTTGGGATATAGGAAATCCGTAACAATATTTAGTATTTAAAATTTAATTTTGTTTTTTTAAATAATATTGACTAAAGTGTTCGATTTGTAATGGAATTATAATGAATATTTATGATCTTCATGTTGATGTAATTGCATTTTCAATCTATTTGATCATAATACTAAAGGAAGTATCTTTTCATGAAAAGTACCATTAGTTGTGAGAACGTATCACATATCTTTTCGTATGTTTTTCGTATATATGTGTGATTGTGGGTGTGCATATGAGTGCAAAAAAACTGGAAGTAAATGTGGGAAATAAAGAAAAAGAAAAAAACCGTAATATATACAAAAAAAGAAAAGAACGGATAAGACGAATTCATTGAGAAAAATAGGACCCTGACTGAATTATTTTCACTTGTTCTTTAATTTTAAAAATAAATATTCTTCGAAATCTGAAATTTGAAAGAAAACAATAAAACTGAAAGTGAAATCCTTTTAAGACAAAGAAAATAGTGCCATTTTTATTCAATATTATCCTAAGCATAAAACATTTAATTTCAAATAAATATAGACAATAATAGTAATTAGTTGAGAATATATGCGAAATTTGACTACCTTAATTTTCTTCTCTTCATGCTAAACGAATTCCTGGAAATAATTTTTCTCCATGCGACAATTTTATAAAGTTTACAATTTTGCATTTTATTTTAATAGTTTATTCTATGCTCTATTTCCATCCTCAACTACTTAATTACAATTTCAAATATAGAAAAAATTGCCATTGTCACAGTCAAATTACATCGTTAAGACTAATTATAAAAGAAAATCGAGATTGCTTTGAAACAATAGTGCTTATGATTTTTAAGTGTGATAAAAAAAATAAGGAGGCTGATATTGGACTTTACTCAAACAGTTTACTGCACAGCTTTCTATAAAAATTTATCATAATACTAAACAATAAAATATGGATTATGTTCTTATAAATAATTAGTGTTTGAGAATATATATATATTTCCAAGCTGCATTTTCTGAAAAAAATTACATTGCACGAAAATTGAGATAGTTTTGTTATTACATATTAGCCTATTTGATGTACATATAATATAGTATTTATATAGATTTTTTGTAAAATTTATTAAAGAAATTTTAAAACCACATAGTCGATTCATATAATAAATTCATCACACAAATCAATATCAATCATCACACACATCAAATAAAACCACATAATAAATTCATCGTTACCATTGCATGTAAGACGATTAGGGGGATAAAATTTACTTATATAATTGATTTTACATAAATAAAATACCAGAAACATAGATCAGAAACACAATTCAAAATACAGTTAAAAATATGAATGAAAATAAATATTTAAATTTATATCCAGAAACTTAACCCTTAGAATAAATAAGGGGAAAAGTAATGATAAGGCCAATATTTTCATTTTTATTCTTATATATGGCATTTAAAAAATTAATTCAATTACTGACCTAAAGCTTTCCAAATAATATTTAAATAAGCTTTATTTAATTGCAGTATTTAATTTCTACAGTGAATATTCTCGTTTTAATGCTAATTAAAAATTAAAAAAAATTGCATATTAATCAATAACTTCCTTTTTGAAAAATTTTCATGTTTGTTTCTAAATAAAGAAATGAATTAAATAAAACTTCCTTATTTATATATTAAATAAGAATATAAATTATGCTTTTATATTATGACTGTATTAACCTATTCTATTTTATACAGTGTATGTAATTTTATTGTGACTCTACTACTTAAATTAATTTAGCATATCAGGGACATAATGAGATGTAGATGGAAATCCGCCTTCATTCCCTTTTAGAAAATTCCATTTAATATCCATTAGTTCAAATTATTCATATCACAGTGACATGCAACTATTAATTATATAGCAAAATCGCCACAGGATATTCACTTTCCAGCACATATTTTAATATTTGCCATTTGATTTAGATTCATTGAAAATATTCATCGTTAAATTACACAAAAACCTTAGTTAAACAGAATATTGTTACCTTGATTAACTGATCAAAAGAAGGGATGTATTTGTAATCAATATTTTGTTACTATATTACCGATGTGTGCGAGAAGAGTACCAACAGCTTTTATGATTGAGAACCCATTACATATTTATATTTTCTATAAATGTGTAGATTTATTTTCCTGTTTAATTGTTGAAATGAAAATGGGTAAAATGAGCAATTGCGGTAATTAGAATGGCTTCTGGAAATTGAATTGTTCTTGTAATTAAAATATGTAAAGATTGGCTTTTCCTTAGATAATCCAACGAATTTCAAATATTATAATTATCTTAGTTGGGGATGTCAATGATTAGTGGTATATTTGCCTGTGATATTAATGGTTTTTTTTTTCTTTTGAAATTTGAAAGTCTATCAAACATACTATAAATTATGTTGACATAACTAAAAAAAATTCAAAACTTATACTTAATAATCAAAACTTACTTAATGTTAATAATGATTAATTAGTTATGATCCTAATGAAAAGATGAAGCTGCATATATACATGTTTTTATAATTTGTAAATATAAATAGAAGCAAAGGATATAATGTCTAGTGCACATTTGTGAAATTCAAAGTGTGCAAATGTATGCGCACAGTGGGTTTAATAATTATATTGACAGTATGTTTTTTTGTGTGATCCGGAACTTTGTTTATCTTCACCATGCGGTTGTTATTATCATTGCTTATAATACTAAATCGATAAAAATATGTATGAATATATGGTTAAATATGACTTCAATTTTTTTAAACATGAAAACATTGATATGTTTTTAAAAATTTTTTTGAAGGATGGTATATTTTTGCACTTAATGAATTTTGGACTTTCATTGCAGTCTTGCAAAATAGTATTTCAAGATTTATTTGATGAGTCTCTGACAGAAGAAAATTCAGGAAGAGTTCATTAAAAAATCTTATACGTTTCCAGAATAATTCAACTTACGCAGAAACACAATCTAAGAATTAAAATATCCCATACACTTGTGTATGTAATACGTTTTTAATATGCATTAATCAGAACATTTACTTTGAATCTTTTTCTATAGAATCAACCATTGTTAGTATCATGTTTAAGATATACATAAGATTAAATAAGACTGTTCGTAATAAACATTATAGGTCACACTTAAGCTAAAAAATAAAATAAAATCTTTTCTAGCTCAAAATACTCAATTTATAATTATTTTTTATAACTTTTTTACACTTTTTTCAGTTTTTAAGCAATGAAGAGTAACCGAAAAATCTATTAATAAATTAAAAATCATAAAAATGTTTATGAAAAGACAGAAAAAATGAATCCATATTTCTAACAAAGAAATGTCAAAATTCTCCTCCGTCGAAGAATTCAAGTGTTGAAATAATTTAATTTCTTGAATTTAGAGACAATACACATTGCAAATCGAGCTCAAACATGCCAATTTAGTTTGAATTATCAATAAATAACTAAAAATAAATTTAGTAAGGCTAAAAACTATAAAGATACAAATGGATATAAAAAAATGTTGATGAATAGCTTAATAGAACATTTCCACATCGAAAACTGTCTGCTGGAAATTTTCTTCTTTTAAAAGAAAATCGAATCAAGAACTTTTTATGCTATCAAATTTTAAAATGAATGTTTTGCAGAAGATCAAAGAAAAGCATAAAACAAAAGAAATAAATAAAACAGCAAAAGTCGTATTAAAGTGGGCAAAAACAGAAAAAATTAGATTGTAAATACGATTCCATGAAAGAAAACCTCATTATTTTCTGATCTCCAAGAAACTCTGCATTGAGGTGAGAAAAAGAGGAAAAGGCAAAGTGAAAAATAAAATTAAAAAAAAATTTCAGCTGGAGAAATAATGCCTGCTTTCAGCAGTCTGGTGCAGTCTGCTTTTTACCAATAGGATAAACTGAATAGGAATATCTGAGCAGTGATAAAAGTAGATACTCTAGAAGCATTACTTTCACTTGCATTGATAGCTCTCGAAAAAGGGTTTATTTTAGTTGAGGAGGAGATAAGAAGAGATTGGGATACTCTGCGCCAGTAAATTTACAATCCTAATTGAATGTATAAAGCTCTTTAATTTGAAAAAAAATCGTTAATATGTGGTGGAGTGTAGATTATTATGATGTGTGCAAGAAGCAACGGGACTTAAGTTTTCCGGAACATTTCTTAATAAACACATTCACACAATGAACAAACACAAAGACAGGACATTCACGCTCGCAGCATCACATCTCATTCTAATGACACTCGCAATGCGCAATGCATTATGGGATGGTGTATGGGATAGCCTTATCAGGAATCGCCATCTAGTGTCTACAAAAGTAGATACGAGTTATGTAACTGCTACAAATACCTTTGAGAGCGATATATGATAATATAGTTTGCGTACTTTATTTTTTCTCTCGTTTTTATTCTATACTAGTTGGTACCCGACGCCTTGATGCAGCAGAAGAAATAATTTTGGAAATATCTTTTGAAATTTAAAATAACTGTCTTGTTTAGTTAGGAATAACATCGTAGGAATACATTCATTGAAGTTTAATGATATTTAAAAGAGAAGTGTAACTAATACACGGCTACACGTTTTTTGTTTTTCCGTCCTCAGAAGTAGCAAATAAATTTCTTGACTTTCCAACTTAGCATCCAGCATACAACTCGTTATGGGAAAAAACTGTTGCGTCTCTATGGCGAGTTGACTTGATAATAATCCTTGGTTAATAGATGCGGTAAATAGATCCAAAAATAATTTTTATAGATTACATAATTTTGCTATGCATATAACTATCCTGCAAGTGCAAAAAATAAGTATTCAAAGTTTTATCACAATCTGATGAGCGGTACGACAGCGCATAAAAGACATACAGACAAACATTCATTTTTATTTATAAAGATTTCATGAAATTTTTACGATTATATCAAAAATGAATTTCATAATTAATGAAATTAGTATTAACATTTTTTGTTTGCTTTATGTTTCAAAATCGCAAAAACGATGCATTATTTAAATTATTTTAATCATTGATTTGACTCCTAAACTTTATCATGCGAATACATAATTGTATTTATCATGATGAAAGCTATAATAGGAATTCTATTTCTGAATTTTTCGATGTGTCATGAAGGATGTGCAAATTGCATGGAGCAATTGCAATCTGTGCAATGAGAAACTGTTTGCAGATTAGACTGTTAGACAAACATAGCTCATCATCTATAGTAATCATTGTTGTAAGATTAATCGCTGCAACTAACCAAAATAAGAATGTGGCTCATGTATATAACCATACACAGAGCTTAGCGCTAAGCCAAATTTTACCACATTAAGAAAGAAATAATCTTCTCTTAAAAAATCAAAGCTCTAATTTGTATTAATGAGACAATACAGAGGATGTGAAATTTAAATAAATTAATCAGTATTTTATTGAAAATTCTCTGTCAAGTTGCATTGTATAGAAGACGAAGGTCCAATCCAGTGGTGCATGCTTTGCAATCAAATATAGGGCTTACTTGAAATGGTAGAAATCATTCGACACAAAGTTTTAAATTTCATTTTTGACAAACAGTTTTATGTTTTCCTACAGTTTCTCAGCTGATATAGACGTTTATTTCCCCTTTGGATTTCTAACCTATATATGATCTTTTAGCAATTTTGGTATTCTTTGTTGATGTCCAATATCTGAATGATACAACCAAAATGCCAATCTATTAAAGAAATACTATTTCATTTTTAGTGACAAATTATATATTATATGTTACACAATATATTTTCACCAACATTTTATAATATTTTAAATTATATTATTTTCGCTAACTATTCCAAAGGAGCTCTTGACTTTGAGACGAACGAAAAGGCCATACAATGTGAAAAAATTATTTCTATCAATTTTGTGCTTTTCTGGACTTGCATATAAAATACATAAAAAATTTCCAAATATTTCTTGTGATATGTTTTCTTTACTTAACTATCTCATGGTTTTTTTATACGACCCCAATCTGTGCTCCTAGATATACTGTTATGAATCTGCAATATTTTCTTCCTAGCACAAGCAGGTGAATCGTAAGAAAAACCTTTTTAACAACAGCTCAGTTGGATGCTGATCGGATGTCGTATCTGTGAAACTTGGCAGCTATTTAGTGATTTTGACCTGGATAATAGATAATTCAGAATTTTGGTGATAAAAGCCATAGGAGCTGAGATATGCCCTATTGTTCCAGAACTTCTCATTGCTGCTCTGGAAATTATAAAAGGACAGTAGGCCAAGACGAAGTCACTCGTTTATAGAGTTGTCGAGAGATTTAATTTCGAATAACGAGTCAGCAGTGAATTAGGAGAATTGGTCCAGCGAAGCTCAGGTATTGAGTGGAGTTCAAGTGATTGGTGATCTTTTACCGAGTTCTTTGAATTTTTTATCACCTGCGAGACGAGTTGCATTGGGACCACAAATGGTCATTAGAACTCAAACATAGTTCTCGTCGAAGTAGAGCCACCACAATGATGTCCATTAAGGTTACAGCTGAAGCTACTGCTACTTCTTCCTGGGTACAGCCGACCACCCCACCACCATTGAACATAGCAATATCGACAGGATTTGTAATGATCAAGCTGAAGGTAAAACTTTTCTAATGGACGAGTTAAACTGTTAAGTATGAAAAAAACAAAATAAAGAAAAATCTTTGGTGATAATTCAAAATTAATATGAAAAAAAAAATAATGGAATAAATGAAAATTTCATAAACATATTTAACATAATGAAAATAATATATCCTCAAATGTTTGATTATGAAAACTTTATAAAAAAATATTTGCTTTTCAAAAGAATGGAAGATTAAGCCGTTTGAGGAACTTCTACTAAAAGCGGTTTACTTGAAAAATTTAATACGAAAAGAGAAAGAAAAACTTTTTCTGTAGTTATGCGTTTCATTAAATAAATAAAAATGAAATATATTATGTTGAGAGTTGAAAATAAGAAATAATTTTTATGGCATTTTACAGTCCATCGGGGAAATAAATGATTAAATGGTCCTTTCTAATGATTTTTATCATATATATTTCTATAGAAAGAAACCCAACGACATGTTCATGAAAACATACTTAAATCAACAGACGAAGTGAAATATAGCATTCCCCACCATAAACAGCCCTTAATGGTAAATATTTATTTTGTATTACTTGCGGTACTTAATAATAAATGATTTTACCTCTGCTCTGGAATATTAAGATTAATGATTTTAGCTTGGAAAGTGAAGTCTTATGGCGACTTTTAAAATCACAAAAGAGTGGATTTTTAGTTCAAACAAGGAATATGCGTTTAACAATCTCTCTCTATATATTTTTGTAATCTATTCGATATTTTCTTCATTTATTAAAGATGTTGCTTAAAATAATAAAAAAAACTCCTTAATTGAGTAAGCTAAAACTATATTTTTAAAGAAATGATTTTTTTCCAGAAACCTGAAATTTCAGTACTATATCTACATATATACATAAAAATAATAAAATGTAAATATTATATAAATGTCTATAGTAATCTTTTTTAAATAATATATTTCTTATACGAATCATATTTGAATTAAATCATACAATTGCTTAAAACTTCGAAAAGAAATAAGTTTAAACTTTTTATAATATTAAAATAATTACTGAACCCTTGGCATAGAAATTAATTTAAACTCTAAGTATATAATGCATTCTATCTACATGAGAATGTGAATGATAAATACTTTAATTTTGCCCTTAAAGTCATTTTGTTTGGCTTTTTTTAATTGTCATATTCAATTAAATGGAGAAATTTTATAATAAAATGTATAAATCATGGCATGAAAAGGGCTCTTAAAATCGTCCGCCATTATCTGACATTCATTATTGGTTGACTTTTGTAACCATTGAACAGAAATGTGTACACAATATTATTTCGTAATTAAAATCATAAATGATACCTGATAAAATTATCTGAAAATTATACCAATCTAACTGGATAGTGTAAAACTTTTAATTGGAGTATATAAATTTTAAGCAAAGGCATAAAATGTAAAGCAAATAAGTGGGCTATATAAACTTAAAACAAAAAAATAAACGGCCCTGATCAATACATCGACACTCTATTTAATTAATACCTGAAGAAGATTCTTGCTTAATATCTTAAACAAAAAATAAAGTAACAAAAAAAAACAATTATAGTTACTATGTAAAATTGAATATTTATATTATATAAATATTCATTTTGATTTAAAATATCTATACTATGAAGTCATGAACAATTATCGCGATACCATATCATTTGAATGTCTGCTCATAATTAACCTTTTGATAGATTAGGTATTGCATATTACTTTAGGTAAATCATATCACTGACATCCGACACGCCACGAAGGCACACGGAAAAATTACTCAATGACTAGATTGCCTCTACAGCAACATTGGTGGGAACTTTGGCTGAGTCCTAATGGCCATCACCGGCCTCGGTTTAACTCTCCCCCTAAGGAGTATCAGTGGGAGAGTCAGACCCCCACCTTATTTTATCCACCGGGTTGGCATGCAACCACCATACCGAAAGCATCTTATCCTCAATTGCTTGGTGCCCCCCCCGGTGGTATATTACTATAGGTTAGAATTTCTTAAACTGATATTACCCATAAGTACACAAAATGATTTTAAAATTTCTGAGTGTGGAAGTATGTAAGATGATTTCAATGTGCACTTATTTATATTTAATATATTGTACGTATTCTGACAAATAATAATTTGCCCCTCATCCCGACCACCATTAGTAGCCACCACTTAGAATTGGGTCACGGAAACCTTACTCTTTTTCTCGCCTTTTAGGAGCTAGTACAAATAAAACGGCCGAAAAACAACATCACAATCCTATCCTGCCAAAGTCAACAGAGAGGTGGAGGTCAGAGCAAATATCGTATTATCTATCTGAGCAGCCTGCTTAGTCGGGCAGACAGAGTAAACTAATTTTCGTTATTTAACTATCTATCAGTGTCTATTCCAATAAGTCCAGCTGTAGTTTGGGAAAATATTCACTTCTACTGGGAATTTTTTTCTGCGCCGTTATCTTTACTGTAAAATTACGTTGAAACCTTAATTGTTTAATTAAAAACATATTCAATTTAGATTCATAATTACATGCTAAACACATTCTAAACCCTATGTTGTTGTATTAATGCATCTTGCAAAATTTAGATCAATTATTATTATTTGCAACAAAATTATAACATTCGATCAGAACAACAAACAAAGTTAGCGAAAGCAGCCAAAAAGAAGATACCAATACTACGAAATTCTGATAGCTGATGAATAAAAATTAAAAGAAAGCTCATATTTAATACGTATTACATGCGATTTTCATATGGAACTTAAGAAAGCATTATAAATAAAAGCTTTATATTGAAGCAAAATATCAGATTATTATTCCAAAAAATAATTTATTAACTTAGTTGTAATTATTATGGTATGTTAGTTTATTTATAATGTAAAGAAATATTGATGCAGTGAATCGTTGGTTGCAGTTCATCCATTTGGGTTATTCTTCCAGGTCATTGAAAAAGAAAGTTTAAACTAAATCAAAGAAAGGTGACAACCTTCCGAATTTCAAATCAATCCAATATAAAATATATGGTCTTCGGTTAAATACTAAGTTTGGGCTTAATCTTCAAAACGTGTAAGCTCTTCGTAAGCTCAATGTAAATTCTCCGTAATAATTCCTGACAGTTCAAATTTTGAATTTAATCATTTTATGCTAACGTGTGTGCTACGCCTGATTCAAACCATGGTCAGTCATGTTACTGAATTTAGATACATTAAATTTGGTAGGTTGTTATTTCTCGAAGAATAGATATTCAATAAGAAAAGATATTTTTGGATAGAAGGTGTTCGCTTAAATAGACAGTCCTAATTTTGAATTAATTTTTATATAAAAATATAATTTGAATTTGAAAATTTCTGTACAAATATTTTCGAATATATTATCACATGAAAAATGTCTTTGCGTCACATGAAAAATTGAAAAAAATAATCTTGTAGGAATTTAAAGTTTCATTTTACTAGAATTATTTTCTAAATATTCTTTTTTTTCAACACACTGTTGAATTTTAGTATTAGATATGCTTCCCTGACAAAAATTTGAATTTCTATTGCTACATGAACGATTTTAAATAATCTGTATGAATACTTTAATACTTCTGAAATTTTTATACATAAATAAATTTTAATTTTTTGTATTATAATAACCAGTTATCGTAAATATTTAAAAACACTGAGAATATTTTAAAATTATTTCTGTTTTTAAATTTATATTATTTCTCAAAATTGCGTTGTATAGAAATCGCTAATTGTAGAATGAATTATGTTATATAAAAAGGATCATGATTGCAATGATGTGAATCCCACCTAAAGATATTTCCTTCCATCATATTCCATGGGATAATTACGAATCTCTTCCTTTCTTACCTCAGATTTTTAAGAGCAACTGCATAGAAAGAAGTTATCACATATTTATTTCCTATTATAAGAAGACTATCATTTATAGAAACAATTTAATGTAAATGTATAGTGACAATAAGTCATTATATTGCAAGAAGAACATCATATCATAGGAAGCATATCAGTTAAATAAACAATTTTATGAGTAAATGTACAGTGACAATAAGTCATTATATAGTAAGAAGAACAATATGTCATAGAAAGAGTATAATTTATAGAGACACTTTTATAAGTAAATGAACAGTAACAATAAGTAATTGCATAGTAAGAAGAGCATCGTATTGTAGGAAGTTTCATTTATAGAAACAATTTTATAAAGAAAGATAGTGACCATAAGTAATTTCATAGAAACAAAGGAATCTTATGACAGAAAGATTATCTGTTACAGAAATTTTTTTATAAATAAATGCATAGTGACAGTAAATAACTTCATGGTAAGTAAGAGCATCAGAACGTTAAAAAAACATAATTTCTTGATGCAATATTATGAGTAAATATATAGAGATGATAAGCAAATAGCGCAGTAAGTAAAATGTCATATATCAGCAGCATATCAAAATTTGTTTAGTGTAGTTTTATAATTAAATACATAAAATATATAGATGCATAATAATAGGAGCGTATTTCATATATCATATTACAGTATTAAATTATAAGAATATCATTCATATGTTCAACATTGTCAATGTATAATGAGAAGAATATATATTAGAATCATGCCATAAGAAAAATATTGTATAGAGTTGCAGACTTATAAATAAATGTATTACACTAAATTAAGAAACCTATCATATATTTCTTGTCCTAACCAAAGCAGTTCTGGATTGAAATGCACAATATGTCATTAGTAATTAGATAGCATTATGGATTTCATATGTGATTTTTCATATGAAATATGTTCTGAAAATGAGGTTATAATGCTAAATTATTACTTTCAATAAAAATGTTAGTTTTGGAAATAAGTTTGAGTTAGAAAATTCAGAAATATCTGCAAATAAATAAAAATATTGTTAAGGATTTCCACTGGATTTGCTTGTAAGGGGTGTATGGTGAAAACACAATCAGATGGTTCCAGTAGAAAACAATCACTACTTTTATTGGCACAAGAAACGAGCAAACATACGACAGATATTTACAGCCGAGATTAACGCAGGATAACACACAGCAGCACATTACAGCAGACAGTAGCCTACAAGTAATAATCGACCACAGCACACAAAGCGACCAGACAAAATCCAGCAGGAGCGAGGATCCCCGGAGTTTTGCAATAAGGTCAATTCAAACAGCTGAAGTTCTCACTGTCTCCTCGCTTTAATTGCCAACTCACTACCACACGACTGGCTACTCCACACACAACACGATACTGCTTCCACAATGCACAACAGGACTCGGCACCACAGTTCAGTAATAGTTTGGGATTTGCACAACACTGCTTCGTTCCCCAACGTAGCTTCGCTATCCTCTCGAAGACTCGTTATTTGTCTACGGTTCCGATTACGCTTTAATTCAGCCTGCAGCTTGAGACTGCAATCTTTTGATATTTGCCGGGAGGTGGAGTGAGAAGGTTTTAGTGTATTCCAGTTCTTATTGGATGAATCGTTTAAATTCTTGAATTTCCCAGCATTATCCATTTTTTTGCCAAAATTGATAAGTTCCTTTCCACGTCATCAAATTGTTGCCAAGTTTGTCTCCAAACTGTGAGATCATTGCTGCGGATCGCTGCCACGCTGAGCATGCAACAGGGCTGATCATAAAACGATCTTTCTTACGATGACACTATTTGTACTAGGAAGCCGAATGGCAGGTTTGTAACAATATGTCAAGTATATTACTATAAATTTACTTGTAATTCGATATAAGTAGTATATTTATGATATCAATAATAATTTTAAAAAAAATAAGTCAGATTCAGAACAGAGATCTCATTCGCTATTGGTTTGTAATTATATAACGGCAGATGAATGCACAAATGTTTCAAATAAGAATAAAAAAATAATTCACAACTAAAATGAACTTTCTTATGCTTTAACTCTTTCTAGATAAGTATAAAAATGTCAAAAGTCAAATGCAGTGGCCCAAACTCTTATGCAAATTTGTCTTTCATTCTAGAATTATTTGAATTGATAATGAAAAATACAAAAAATCTAATTAAATCTTGCAGTTTTTATGTAGTTAAGAGGGAAAAACACCTTTTATTAAATATAATTCAAAATAATTTATTATACTCATTTAATGTAATTAAATTCTTCATAATGTAAATCCAAAATTAAAGATTTTTTATGAAACTTAGAACTCACAGTCATCAACAAAATTTAAAGATAAAAAAGAACAAGTGAAGAGTTTCTTTGTCACATAACTTTTGTTTAATAATCTTTAATGGACTAAAATAGCCGGAAGATAAAAGAAGTCTCATACCACATATTCTTCGGAAATAAAAAACTTTAATGTACATGAGATTCATTAAGATTAAATCCTAACTCCATTAACATTCTTTTCTATATTATTTCTCGTTATAACTTCCCCTTGTGTTTCGATAATGTATTTGACAACAAAACTTGTTTACGGGATGAATGTTTTGAATCTGACCTTTTGAAGGAATTAACAAAGAAAGCTGAATTTAATTGACTGAGGAGCATTTTTTTTCCAACATGTTTATTTAACAACTGCTGGAGAAAAGAGAAAAGAATTGAGTAATGAACTGACCAAATATTTTAGCAACGATTCTGTGAAATAAAAGAAAGCCGTGTCCATGAACCAAAATTTCCGATTTATAACCTATTATGAAGTGTAAAACTTTATTATGTAATACAATGTTTCGAACAAAGAATTTGAATCTACAATAATTTTTAACTCTCTTTTTAGTAAATTGCAACAGTATTTGTATTTAAATGAAATAGGCAAAGAAAAAAGAAGTATTGTATTAGCAGGAATAA
This sequence comes from Argiope trifasciata, assembly GCA_026543055.1. Classification (NCBI taxonomy): domain Eukaryota; kingdom Metazoa; phylum Arthropoda; class Arachnida; order Araneae; family Araneidae; genus Argiope; species Argiope trifasciata. The sequence continues at coordinate 839,099 of JAPMOQ010030916.1, forward strand.
CATATTCAAGCGCCACCTTAGCATCTGAAATTACGTTTTGTTTTCAAAATTTAATCAAAAGTTTTTGGTTTTCATTTTTGATAGATGTTATCAAGTGATAAATTCTCAGAACAAGATTGTTAATAAAGCTCAATGTGTGTATGTTGGCTCTCTGCAGATCAGACCGTTGAGCCTACAGCTACTAAATTTGGTACATGTATACCTTGGAGGTCGGGAATGCGCACCAAAGAACCCTTTTTTCGAATTTTTAATTAGAATTTGAATTAATTCAAAACTAAGAGAAATTTAGACGTTTTTCCTCTATAACTTCCGAAAATATTATCATACAAAGATGATTTTTACATTAAATTAAGTAATAAAAAATTAGCTTCCCAATGGTATCAGTTTTTAACATATAATTTAATTTTCTATTTTTAATGAATTTTTAAAGAAATAATTTAACTATATTTTTAACCAATATAATTCGTTATCAAAAATAAAATTGAATCTGCACGAGCACGTTACAAGAATGTAAGGGGAAAAAAATTTATCTTTTATTAATATGTTCCCATCAGATTGACAAAAACTCAAATTGAAAAATAAATAATTATTTCAGATAAAACATATAAAAATGTAATTTTCAGTATGTGTCTGCATGAAATGAAATGATTATGAAATATGTTTTTTCCTAAAAAGAAAATGTAAAAAAAATATACTAAATTCAAGGTCCAACGGCTAATTTGTAAAACTTTAATAATTGAAATGAAGTAAATAACTACATAAAATGGGTTTATAAATGCTTTAAAAAATGAAGAATGTTTATCTTTTAATTAAAAAGAGATAAATTTCAATCAACTCTGTCTCTAAAACTGACTGATTTATGAATATTTGGAGATCAGTATTCTATACAAACGGCTAATTTTAAACTACTTCATCGCCCATTCGAAAGATGATATCCCAATCAGTGTCCATAATTTCTCAAGACTGACTGGCCTAAGAAGGAAAATGTTGAGTGTTCAAAAAATTTCTATTCAAATCTTCATAAGCCGAAGAAATTATATAGGAGAAGATAAAAACCTTCATTTATTTAGTAGAAAGTTGAGAGTATTTCGTAGAATATGATTCTTTAGAACTAAAAGATGTACAAAATTTTAATATTTTTAATTATATTTATAGATCAAAATAAAATAAAATATTATTCGCATCATTTTAATATTTTTGAAAGCAAAACTAAAAACAGAATTTTATGATAAATCTAAGTAATTTTTGTTGAACAATTCTTCAAAAATTACATAAATTATTGTAATTATTCAGCCGTGCCCATAATGATTCTCTTTTACTTATATTGAAAAAATGCTTGCTTTCGGTATAAAAATTATTTTTATATCAATTTGAAATTTAATAATTTCCATTCTAATTTAAAATTGAAATTTTGCTAGTGCTGAAAGATAAGAGAGACATATAGTACATTAAGGGCTTGAGACTTTTAATTTGCATGAGTGAATTGTATGACTATCAAGATGTGAACCTAAAAAATATTTTGATGAAGTAGCTATTAAAAGACAAGTTGCACAAAGTATTTAATTGATAATGGCGTTACCTAAAGTATCTGACATAATTTTAATTAGCACTAAGATTGATGAACGAACTGGTCGCCAAGGCCGTTAGTAATTAAATAAGTCAAATTAATTTTTTTTTCTTAGAATTATTTCCATTATTCAAAAAAGGTTTTTAATTATCTAGTTCCAAATATTATCAATTTTGAAATAGATTTAATATGTATTGTAAATTTAGATTAGGTTTATATAGGTTCTAATTTAACAAAAGGTATAAAGGAGAATAATACAACATAAAAACAGATATACAATGAAATTATAACAACTATCTTACTTCACAAAAAAGGGGAATTTATGTCTCATTAACGATAATATAAATTGTTTTATTTATATTGATATTAATGAGCATTAACATTTTATTTATCCTATGAAATCTTAAGGCAGACATAAGTCAATATCCTTTCAAATATGCAGGGTTTTATTCTAAATTATAATTAGATCTTAAAAACTAGTCTTAGAAATTTGATGTAAACAAAATTCCTAAGAATACATTGAAAATGAAATTTTATGGTTGAGTAATGCTGTATACTAAGTCATAAACATTTAAATTTTATCTCTCTGTAAAATACAACTTGTTTTATTTTAAATATTTGAAGATAAGAATTTGATAACAGAAACTGAAATCTAGGTTCGATCAAAGAATTGATCACATCCGTTTCAGTAGTTTTCAAGCAGTCTTGAAACATAAAGGGATGCTATTCTCCCCCCCCCCCTTCCAAAGCATTCTCCACAAAGAAGAAACTCATTCGAAGGGTTATCAAAGCAGATATTACCAATACTTCGAAAGTATTAACTTTATCGCTGGCTAGACATTCGTATTCTCCCGATCTTATCAAGTGGAAAAATGGATTATATTCGGATCCATTTCTCCTCGTGGACAATTCTTTATTCTCTTTATTCATTTATTTTTTTTCTTTCTATTTCGTGTATTTTCTAGGCGATCATGAAATAATGAGGTTTTTCTGCCGTGACTAAAATTTGCAATTCAGATTCTTGCGCCAGTTTCCAATGGCGTGAATTCAGTTATCGCTATTTTTGTTTATGAGTTTGTACGGCTATGAAATACAGCATTTTTTTATTTTCTTTGCAAAACTGAAGAAATTCGGTTATTGAATTCTCTTTCAAAGAGTTGTGCAAATGAAAGGCCCCAAAATGGAATTCTATGAAACATTTTTGACTACCGTTTAAAATATTCGTTTTTCCCCGATTACCAAACAAATCAGTTTTATTTCATTTCTATTTCTTCTTGCTATTCTCATATTTATAAGAAGCTGATACATTTCTTTCTATAATATCAGCGAACACTGAGGTACCGGTATATATCTGCTCTCAACGTTTCGGTTGAAGTATAATGAAATATGCTAAAAAATAAGAATATATTTTGCAATCATATTAAAACAGTGGATAAATTCGGAAATTTAAAAATGTTTTGCTTTAAATTCAAGAAGATCTATAAGATAAATTATTTTGTGCATAAAAGTTGTTAATAGTAAATATCAAATTTTATATGAAATTAAAGTTTTTCATGAATTATCATCCTAACTATTTAAGATAAAATAATTTAATTCTGACATTAAAACAGTAAAATACGGCATGTTAAGTTTTGAAAAAGCTTAAATATCATATTTCGATTATAATATTTTTAGATAATTTCTCTGAAAAATAACAATATTTCGCTTAATTTTTAATTAATTAAAAGCCTGAAAAAATATCCAAAAATATAACTAGATGCATAAGCCTACTATTTAAAATATATCCATGCCAAATATAAGAGTTCATGTTCAATGGACAATACACAAACTATTACGCAATGGACTATTATGCAAACACATATATGTAACGCATTCGTCTCTTATTAACAAAAGAGTAAGGAAACGGAAGTTTAAGAGCAATGTGTTAGTGAAGTGAAGCTTTGAACATGATTGCGTGGAAATAGATTACGAGAAAAATTGCATTTTCTAGTGATTATAACATGATATAACCTGATTTCATTTGGAAAGGTGCCAATAACAGTAATAATAACAAGGAGAACAGATGCACAAAAACAACTAGTTTGCGACAGCTTGAACGTCTAACTGAAATGTGAGATTAAATAATTATTTTATCGAAAGAGCTATGAATATCAAATTTGAGTTGCATTTTGCCTCATGTTGTAATATATGATATCCATTTAAACATTACATTAATGAAAAGAAAATATTTTTAACATAATGCTGCTTTATTCAACTCACACTTTCATTCTAACATAAAATTCTACCGCTTTTTAATAATAAAATAGCATAAACTAAAATTAATAAATTGATAAATTCTAGGACATAAAGATTGTCATTTAATTATTAAAAATATCTCAAAAGCTGAGTTAGACTTTTATATATTCTTGTCCCAAATTTTCGAATAATTATTAATTGCATTGAATAGTGTATGTGACAAACCTGACAGTGGCACAAATAATGACACATAAACTGCAATTTACATTCCCTCTCCGTTCTCTATTAGAAGCTAGAGTATCATTCCAGATTTATTGCTGGCTTTGATTCCCAAACCGTGGCAACACTACTCGCGGATTGCCTATCTCATCATTGTGGGTGGTTTAACTGAGACAGTTCGAGCATTGTTCTGAAGAGGCAGAAAACCCGACACCATTATTCCCAGAGTGCGAAAATGGTGAACTGTTTGTAAAGAGCACTTTAGGCAGCTATTTGTTGACACTGTAGGATATGAAAACGATTAAGGCATTCGTGCTCGAGGTGTTTAATCAAACGGTCAATGTTAGCTTAGTTCCTGCAAGGTATAAGTTTGGTGACGGCTTTGTTGCTCAGATGTCGGTAGAGGATATTTATAATAGGGAAAGACTTACTTTGAAGGTAATAAAGGAACTTTTTCTAAGATCGAATGGTATTGTAATTCTAGGTAACAGGTTTTTATAAACTTTATTTTAATCAAACTAAGATAAGATACTCAAATGAAAATTATAATATTTATTTCATATATACTTATTAAAATATCATAATATTTATTAAAATGTTGGTCTGATATCTTTATTATTTAAACAAATATTGAGACATCATCGAATTTAAATCAGTTCATAAAAACTTTTTGAAAAGATTGAATATAATTTATATAGTTAAGTTAATGAGCGTTCACTAAATTCTTATAACTTAAATCTTTACTTATTAAATCTTTACTCGTTTTGGAAATGTTATCTCTACAATAATTAACTTTGTGACATATACCTTTCAAATATTTTCTCTATATGGAATCCTATTTAAATATATATGCATATTATTTTTACTGATTTTTTCCTCTAATTATGTATATTAATAAATTTTTTGATGACAAAGTGAGGGAAAAGTTTTACAGAAATATTAATTAAATGAATATTATCCATTTATAAAGTCTAACAATATATAATTTATACAAAATAAGAAAGAAAAATTCAAATCTTAATAATTGCTTTAGATTTAAATGTTTTTACAATTTAGTTTCATTTCAATGTATATTGAAATATATTTACTAAGAAAAATGCATTTTATTCTTTAATAAAAACTCTGGGGAAAAAAGTTTAATGAATTTAATCAATAAAGGAAGTAAACAAAAATATTTTTTTTAATCTGGAAAAAAAGCCACTTGGGAGCGGGGGGGAGAGTATCTGAGGGTACATTTTTTCTATTTTAAATTATTCTATTTTCAAACCATGGTATGTTTCCAATTTTAATAGCATACATCTCTACGAACTTTACAAACTGTTATGGCACTAATTTTTTGTATTTTTATTGTGGTGTTATGTCCATTTTTTAACTAGATATTAGACCAATCTCTTTTATATTTTTGAGTTACTTTTTGTAACTTCCATACTTTGCCACTGGGAGCACTGTAACAGATTCAATAAATCTAGAAATACAAACTTTACTATAGGTGGCTTTACTTTACCGTATATATGAAATCCCACTTTGAATTTAAAAAGTTTAAAAGGACTTTTCTTTAATAAAACAAATATAACTGCTATATGTAGCTGATTACCATGCTATTCGATTTCTTGAAATACACTCATTTCATATCTAAATTATATTCAAAATTTGCAACATAATTTAAGTGTTTTTTCGTTAAACTGACATCTGAGTTTCACAGACAAGAATCTTTTAAAACCCGTTATTCTTTTACATTGTTAAGAATTATTAATGAATCTTTTCCGTGTTAGAAATACCACTTAAAACGAAGCGGTTTTGTACAACAAATAGTTTAATTAGACATGGTTTGCTTCATAGTTGCATAATCAGTTACAAGGGATTCTAAACTCGTTTAGTGGAAGAGATAACGGGCCACAAGGGAAATCTCAGAGCAAGATTTCTCCTAAGATTAATATTTCAAGCAAAGGCATCTGGGGTAACTGGAGTGGACAGTACAGATAAATAAATAACGAAAATTAGTTTACTCTCTTGGCCGAATTCAACAGCCAATTGCGTTAGATAATACATAACTCATCTTTGTTGATTCTGATGAAGGAGCTATATTCTCTTTTCTCTAAGACTTTCTGCTCGTTTTTCCCAAAACCATAAAAGAATGTATTATGCGTTATAAACTATTCTGAATTTATGTATCTAAAAATTAGCTAAACCAAAGTATTTATCGTCATTTACTTGAAAGTCTCTGCCTTTCTTTGTGTATCGTAGTGTTTTGTGCTCAATATTTAAAAAATCCAATTTTTATACTAGGGTAAATGAAATATTTTAATAAATAAGGTGCCCACATAGTTGATGTTTTTAATTTATTTTACTCTTTTCCATAGGCTTGAGAAAGCTACAGTCAATAGAACAAGCTTCAGAAAAAATTTATTGGGTGAGAAACATTAAATTAAGGTGCATTATAAGGAAAACAGTCAATCTGGAATTTTTTTTAAAAAAATAACATTTCCAGCGAAGCATACGTATCCATTCTCCAAATTGCGTTTTTGAAAAATCATTTAAAATATCCGCAAAATTTCAGACATGTGCAAAATGAAAAATGACACAATCATAATCTATAGAATAATAGTTTATTTTCTCTCTTGAAATGATAGCACAAATAAGTAAACAATTCTGAATATATTTGAAATAAACACAATTATTGAATATTTCTTCAGATATTGTAAATCCATTCATGCAATAAATATTTAAATCAGAAAATTTTAACTGAATGTGAACGCTTCTGAATTAAGAATATCATTCATTGTTATCACTTCTTTAAAGACGTTTTTAAAATTTATAGACGAAAGACATTTCCACTCTCTCTAAGATTTGCTATATAAAGAATAATTTCATTTGAGTATGCTATCAAAGAAGATAATACCAACAGTTCGAAACTATTGAATTTATCACTGGAAAGACATCTCATCAGACATAAAAGTACCTTTTTAATTCTTTTTATCATTTTCTCTTCTCTGCAGTTATTTCACAGCTTATATTCTTAGCTATCTCTTAATAATGGGATTTTCCCTCATGATTCAAAACTGTAATTCATATCTTTAACCATTTCTCGCTTGTGAATTCATTTGTCTTTGTTTTATAGTTAATTTTATTCATTTTTCTTTCGTTTTTAGATTTTTCAGATACACTAATTTGTTTTCTGGCTGAAATTGTTTTTAGATATTGGTTTGATAGTTTTGGTCGCTGGATTATTACAGTAAAGTTTCTTATATTCATTTAAAAATCCATGGGAGACAAATTTTTCAACAAATTTTTTATTATATATTTGGTTTTCCTTTCAGATTTATCTTTTTACTCCAAATGTTTCACATTGAAATGCTCTATGAAAATTGATTACCACCAGTAAAATCTAAATCCTAAGTTTTTGGAAAAAAATTTATCAAGAAATCAGAAATGAAATCATGGTATGAAATCGTATACTCAAAGACACTAAATTCTAAAATAAACGTTCCTTAACTATTCATCGGGTTGGGATATTTTTATATTCATCTGTTAAGCAGGTCGGTTCTTCAAAAGTCCGTTGTTGACCAAATTTCATCTGTCTGGATCAAAGATCTTTCAAAATTGAAAACGTTTGAGAGATGTTGAAACCCATTCAGGCAGTGCGACATACACTCAACATCCCACAAATAATTCTACAGGGAAGTCTTAAATGTAGAGATTAAACTAATTCTGCATTTTTTTTTTCTTATTATTATAAAACTTTCTCTGTGTGTGCTTAGTAAACGAGAAAGCAAAAATGCAAAGGATTAATGAATGCTATTTTTCATTATGTTCTATCAGCTAAGATACGTATGGAATTTTAATAGTATTTCCTACTAGTAGAGTCTCTGAACTTTCAGTTTTGAGCATATGAAGCTTATGGTTCGAAAAAGAATTCAAGGAATTTGGTCTAGTAAAAGGAAATGCTCATTTTCATCCAAAATAAAGATATGTATCAAATGTTTCTTCAAATTTGTCTGAGAGGAGTTTGTTTTCCATTGAAACACAAAAACAAAAAGAACTGAATGAGAAAATTTTAGGAAAAATATTTCATCTATTAACTATGACTAACTATTAAATTTAATTTATATGAATTTAATGCAAAAGTGAATATAATTATCGTTTCACAATAAACGAATAATATTAATAAATCGTCATTAAAAGTAATTGAAATTTCCTTCAATGACTATAATCCCCTTTACAACCTATTCCTTTTCTTTAATCTCTTTTTACAGCCTAATCCTCTTTTAAATTAAGAAGAATTCATATGCACTGCGCTTAAAAAATCTGAAAATGAATAAATGCGAATGGCTAAAATTACATATAAATCACCCGGAAGTAATAAGATCTGAATATATAAAACAGCGGTATTTATCTTCCCAACACTTTCTAGCATAATGTACAATGAAAGTGCTATCCTAGATAATTCCTTGTTACTTATTGGCATACAATAGTTATGAAATATTAACCTTTGACGTGAATTTAATAGTTTAGCTGAATCGATTATGACATTTTTGATGAGATTTTTGTTGATTAATCCAAGAAAAGCTTTTAATAGTACACGAATATCAAATTTAGGTTTTAGATGTTTTTCAAAAATGATTTAAATAAAAATTTGACAAAAAACTACACTTATAATCGCAAACTCACATACTAGATTTAATATATTTAAATCGTTGAATCTTTAAGTTATTGCGTTTACATGTTTCTAAAAGTACAGACCAACAGTTAACCCCTTGTTGGAATTGGCACAAGATTGGACAGGTTACTACTGTAAAAAAAAATTCTACTAATTGTCCAAAGAGTAATGCTTTCAGAAATATCTTTTTTTGAAGTAAAAACTTCTAACTGCTCTCAAAATCTGTTTAGAAGTTATAAAAACTATGGTAAAAAAAAGAAAAATTAAAAAATCGTAATGATTATTTCAAAGAAATAGGCTATTTTGCATGTTAAATCCCTTTCTGTTGGCACTACCAAATGTTAATATTATCTCATACTCCTTCGAGCTATAAATGTGACCAGACTAAGGAAAACATGCTGATAAATTTATTTTAGCTTTAGATGTTCAGTGAATTTAGGAAAGTAACACAAATATCTCACGAGATTTTGGTTCTTTAAAGATTTCCTTAGAACTAAATTTTTCTCTTTGAATTATTATCTTTAAAAATCTTTCCCGAATAGATACTAAATTGCTATTTAAACTCTGTCGAGTTTTTCTTCTGCTTTCATTTTATCTATTACGATGAATTTTACTTGGGTGCGATGAATGTCTACAGAAATCCATATTTTTTGTTCTTCTAAATTAACAGATACAGAGTTACCTCGATCAACTACGGGTATAGGTGCAGGCGAATCAAAATGGGGCTGTTCAGACCTAAAATATATAATTTCCGTTCTGACATCCTTTGCCCATATAATAACTGGGAATCATTGCTAGATATAATCCTGGTTTTGATTCGCAAATTGCGACAACAATGCCCAGCCGATATCTTCATTATTGTTTGGTTTAACAGCCACAGACCAACCATTACTCTCTATTTGCAGAATTGGATGAGGATATCCGGGTTCATTATTAATCGAGTCGAAACTGGAGAGGGGTTGTTAAGGACATTCTGACTGCTATTTCTTCACGTTGAATGGATATTAACGGAGGGATAAAGAAGTGATTAAGGTATTCATATTCGACTACCTAAATTAAACGGTAACTATCGGTGTATTATCAGTACAGTTATGATGGCAATTCAGCGGATATCTTCAATATTGTAGGCTTTTACTGCCTTTGATTAAATGGAATTTGTAAAAGCATCAGCTTTCTCATTCGTATAATAATACAAGCTTTGATATTCAATATATTTCGCTGTTAGATATTTGAGAGAAAACAGAAATCAACGTATGAAAATGGAATACATATATACATGTTATCTAAAACTGAATTATTATCGAAATTCATTAGGTCAACTTGAAATTTGTATATTATATTTATATTGATTGAAATTTTGTGAGATAGATTGCTTGCATTAATTATTTAATATGGATTTTAAAATTTTGCAATGCATGGCAGAAAATCTGAAAACATTTACAAAGAATTGTTTTTCAACGAAAAACATGGTTTGTATTGAATTACTGAAAATTATATATAAAAATATAATTACTGTTAGCTTGGTTAAATAAGTGAATTACAAAATAAATTATTATGAAAAATATAAAATAAATTATTAATAATAAAACTTAAGAATAAAATTACGCTTATCTAAATATACTTAATTTTAGTTCAAATAACATTTCATTTAAAAAAATGACTGAAATATTACTTTATTTGGAAATGCGAAACCTTTTCAACTGGAAAGTATAGTTATGAGCAAAAAAATTTCAGAAACATGACATAAAGAATTAGCAAATGAAATAAAACTAATACAGGTTTATTAAGCAAAACACAGAAACAATCCTGCAAATAAACAATATTTGCTTTAAAATTGATACAAATCCCTTTTCTCTTTTTTTATTTTGACTCCATAATTTTTAAGTATGCATTTTGCAAGAAATGCCAGCTACTGAGGGATGCAGCGTCTACAAAAGCCATAAAAAGGCCTATTCTTTTATACAAAAATGAAAATTGCTTTGATCTTCGTGAAATTTGCAGTGACAGCAATATAATTTTTAGCTGTCAACGTTTCGAAATTCTCATACTTTATGTTAAAAGATAATGCAGTATGACTGTAAATATTTTTTAAAAAAACAAGCATAACATGATTAAGAAAAAGGGCCTCCTATTCCTATTCTTTAAAGTAATAAATTGCTTAGTTATTCTTACCCTGAAGCACAAATACACTAATCTGTTTCTTTCGGCCATTGGTTCTCTTTCTAATTAAATAAAATGAATTTTAGAGGGTAAAATTTTGAAATGAGGTTGGTTTTAAACCATTTTTCCTAGTCTATCCCATAGATATTTTTTTACAAAAATAGTCCAAAAATGTCGATTAATTTTACTTATGGATATCAATATAATAAACTTATTATTTTTAATAAAGGATATATTGTACTTTTTAAAAAACAACTATATCAAAATTCGCACTATCAATCTCTTAGGAGAATTTATGTGGAATTCCCTCGTTTCAAGTTTGGTCGCTTTTTCTTTATATAAGACACTTTTCTTCGATAAATTACTTCTACAAAATAAATTTTACTTCAAAAATATTCAACGAGATAGTAATTAAACTATCTCTATAATATTTAGAGCTTGGATAAAGACTTCTTGTTTATATTTTATATCTTCTAACTGCCATTCTTGTGTCCAAAAAAAGAATAGACATTTTGTTTGAAATTAATGAGTACTTTACTGAAATATGTACTTTACTAAATAATTATACCATCCATTAGATTTTCTCAGATCTCGTTTATAAATTTATTACATTAAAAAAACCACATGGTCACAAATAAAATAAAAAATAATTTTTCATTTTCAAAGTACTTTTTTTTACTTTTAAATCTGTAGGGTAAATATTTCTTTTGTGGTTAAGCAAAATTTTTTTGCTCGAAAAATTAGAAAGTAATCCTTGAATAGTTAACCGTTCAAAAATAAGTTATTAAGAATTTTATTTCTGTGAAAAGTTTTGAATCTGATTTCTGTAAAAAGTTTTGAAAAATTCTATAGATTTCTTTTAACCAATTTTATTTAGAGGAATATTCTTCATATCGTTTTTTATTTCATACTAATAGTGACTAATTTTATAAAAAATATCAGAGGAAAAACTTTATATTTTTGATAGAAAATGCTTAAAGATGAAAGTTGTTTCAGAAAGAAAAATATTTATGTATTGGATGTAAAAGATAAAAACGAGTTTTTTAACGTTGATAAAGGGAATTACATAAGTGAACTAAGATATTTTTTAATTTATTGCTTACCAAACAAATAACTTTCTGATTATATTATATTAAATAAAAATTAATTTTTAAGGATAGAATTTTTTTGCTCATGCAGCAATCAATACTGATACCTTTTCAAGTTTAACGTTTTAGTTTAATTTTGAAAAACTGATATTTAACGTAGAAATATATGTGAAGGGTAATAGTGTTGAGTAGTTTACAATTTTCTTCCCTATTTTTCAATATGTATTTCATATCAGTAATCAATTGTATTCAGAAATCATTATTTATTTCATATCATTAATTAATTGTATTCAGAAATCATTATGTATTTCATATCAGTAATCAATTGAATTCAGAAATCATTATGTATTTCATATCAGTAATCAATTTTATTCAGAAATCATTATGTATTTCATATCAGTAATCAGTTATATTCAGAAATCATTATGTATTTCATATCAGTAATTATGTACAATGTCTGGGTGTCTTGGGTTCGAATCCCGGTTCGGGCATGATTGTGATTCTGTGTTCTATCTGTGAATAGTGTGAATGTGCCTCCCTGTAAAAAGGAGTTGTGCAAGCGAATGAGAAGCATGAAGTCGCTAAGTCGTACTCTTGTCCCTAGTTAGCGCTACTGAAAAACAAGAGACTCTAATTTGGGCTTAAAATCACTGATAGCGATCAGCGAGTTTGTCAGTGATAAGTGACATTCTAAACAAAAACAACATGTATTATGTGTAAGCTTTTAAACTTTTCGTGATTTTGTTCAAGAAAATGAGATTTTTTTTTCTTTTAAATTTACATAATTTAAAAATTTGTTTTTCAAGCATTGTCAGGCATTAAAATAAAATTTTTCAAAGAAATAGTGGACTAATTCTCAAATTAGGAAACATTTTCTTACAAAATTTTCTTTTTCGAAGTTTTGCTATTTTCCAATTTTCCCATAAAATGTGGTGGCAAAAAATTAGAATGGCAAACTAAAATTTTTGAACTTGAAATTACTAAATTTTGGTAAATATTTCAGACCTTTTGCAAAGGGTTTCCTATTAAGTAAAAAATGTGATTAGGATTTATCTTTTTCTTTTTGATTGCAAATTAACGCGAAATATCAATTTTTTAAATATCTAACAGTCTATTTTTGGAAAAAAGGAACAGTTCTTTTTATAATTAATTTTACAATTAGTTTTTTAAGTGAACAATATTTCTTCACATTAGTATAAGCATACTTTAAAAATATTTCGTTATATACTATTTTCCACTTATTTTGATTTTTGTTCTTTAACACATACGGATGGTCATGCCTAATTTCTACCACTGGCGTAGTTGGTAATAAAATAATTTGATTACATTATATTTTCAAAAATAAGAATCAAAATAATATATATGAAAAATTATAGGTAAAATGGATCAAGATAACTAATTATTATTTTTATAATTTCTATATGTAAGTTTAAATTATTGAGTTGAATTACATAAACACATCCCCCATTTTCTGTAATTGATATTTCAAAACATATTTACGTTTACAACTTTTCATTTCCCACTGAAATCGCTATCAAAACTTTTCTAACAAGCATTTGCCTCAAAGAATTCCGTTATCTGCAAGACGAATAAATCTCCCTCCAGAATAATAATTACTGTGGTCGTCCCAGGGAATTTCAGTCCAACTAATCAGAGTTCTGTATTTAAAACTTGGCGCAGCGTAACTTCATTATCGTGGAGGTGCAAGAAAGATTTAAGTCCGGTAATTTGTTTTAAAAGTTGGTACACATTGTTATTTGGACATTATTATACAAATGAGCATTAATCTAATGAATAATTTAAGTGAGCCTTACCTCTAAAAATTAAATGTTTTCTAAAAGCAATGTAGATATTTTATTTAAGAGAATAGATTAATTAAAAGTAAAACTCAATACCAAATTTTATTAATTTAGAATTATAAATGAATGCTTTTTAAATTTAATTCGTTGTGAAATATAGTTTTTTTTATATTTCTCTAAAAGCATTAATATAGATCCTCTGTGTATAAATAATTTTATTAAAATATATGATATAAATTGTGTGTTATTGTCGAGAAGAATTGGTACATTAAATTTCGGTCCACAGCTTTAAATTGGCAGCAAATGCAAAATCAGTCAACTATAAAACTAATAATCATATGAGAATATGTTGTTGATTAGGCTTGAAGTTTTTGAAGTCTTAAATTGTTGAAATCTCAAAATGCGTCGGCAACAAATTGGCGATTTATCACTTTTGGGGCATGGATCTTTCGCTTTTAGGGTTAATAGAAAATAGAACAGAAGGTTATCATATTTGGCGATTTACCGCCGACTAAAGTTACAACTTGATTTCCTAATTATTCATTCTCTGAAATTTTGTGAACTGTCTTAATTAATTTAAGTATTAACTAGTTTAAATTGGTTTGAAAAAATCCCAAGGCTATCAGATTATGAATGCACCGATGTTTAGAAAAAAAATGACTTTTTTCCCCAGACTAATTGTGGCTAAAATAGGATCGTGATTGAGAAAAATAATAATGTTCTCATTTGATGATTTTAATTTGCGATCATGGATTTCATTTATATTTTTTATACTTAATTGAACATTCATGCATGTAAATAAAAATTTAAATCCCGTTTGCTTTAATTCCATTTCTCTCGGCTCCAAAATTTTTATTTTATCCTTTCCGAAATATAATTACAAATATTAATGAAAGTAAATGTATAGAAAATCTAGAAAGGAAAGAATCTTAAAAGAAATTACATGACACATTACTCATATAAAATAACGAGTCAAGAGTAATTTTTAAGTCAAACACCATTTTAAATGTAAAAACACTAATGGCGACTTAAAAGTTTCTGTATTTTCAGATTCATTAAATAAAAAAGATTCTTTTTCAAATAATGACGATTAAATTAATGATTCTTCTGCAAAACTTCTCTTCCTTAATGGCAATACTTCAGCTACTTGCTATTCATACATAGTTATGGTAACTATTACCATTAAAGCATTTTTCTTTTTTATACCTTAGACATATCAATACCTGTTCCAAGTTCATCGATTTCTGAAGTTAACACTGGAATGAGATTTCGAGCAAAGATATCGCAGAAAAGTCACAGTCATTTAATTGTAATTTTCTTAATTTCTCGCCGCTTCACTGGGAATTCACATTATTATATATTTTCATTTCGATTCCCTAATGAAAATCATTCTTTTACGCCTAGAAAGTTATTGAAGCACTAAATTCTGATTTAAAAAATGTCTGAAGGGGAATAAAAACTTTTAATGATAGTTTTGTAAGTTCTGAGAAATCGCCCATAAAAAGGGCAATGACTAAACAAAATCTTCTTGATGTTGTTCTCTTAAGCTTTGTTGCGAAAAATGAAATATATTTTTAAAGTTTCTTTTCTCTTAATCTTTTAGTGAAAAGATAGTCTATAAAAACGTGTTCAGCATTCAACCAGTTTATATGAGATAAACCTATTTTATTTAATTTTCTAGCTAGCACTCATAACAGAAAATTTTGAAATGAATATTTTGTTTTTAAAAAGCCTTTTTTTGGATATGATTCGTTGACAAAATGGAAGGAGTTATTTTATATATCTTAGAATTAAGGTTTTGTTAGGCTCCTTCAAACTTTTAAATATACCTGTAAAGAAAAAGAAATGTAAGCTTACTTTTTAAATGATACAAATAAAAATACACATATTAGTATTTTATTGCCACCGTATTAACTATTACTTACTGTATTAAAACTTACTTTGAATTGCATACTTCGAAAAAATCACAAAATTTAGAATGATTATCTAGTACAAGGAGTGCTGATATAAAAAATAAAGGAACCAGAATGTGGGTATAAATGTAGTCTTTTTTCAAAATATACATCATAGGCCTGAGCACAACGAACCCATTGATTGACGAGCCGAAGGATTCCATGTTCGAAGAATTTCTGTGGCCATAACGAGAGCCAATCCTTCATAGCTTTCTTGAGTTCACTCTCCAAGGTCCACTTCTTGTTATACTCCTCGAGCACAGAAGAACCATTAACTTTGATGTGTACTGTGAGACACTACGAAGACTACACAGGTCCATCAAGAACAAAAGACCGGGTCTACTTGCGGAGAGTTGGGCTTTACTCCATGATAACGAGCATCCACGCGTCTCCAGGGTCACACAGGCGGAACTAGTCAATCTCAAATGTTAGTAGTTCTACCATCCGTCCGGACACGCCACCCTGCGATTTTCATGTGTTTGTTTCCCCGGAGAAACATCTGAAAGGAAAGCACTTCAACTCGTAAGGTAAACTCAAGGACGCTGTGAAGGACTGAGTCGCATTACGGTCATAGGAATAATAGGAACAAGGAATCTTTCAGCTCGCTAATCAATGGGATCGTTGAGTTGAGACCTTTGGTGTATATTTTGAATAATATCTTCATTTATACCTCCAGTGTTGTTTCGTACCTTTTCATTTGAACACCCCTTGCATTAGTTGAAAGGCTAATGCAAGATTCCAGTTCACGTTTTTATCACAGACAATTTTCTAATCTCAGTCAATTATGTACACTATATTTTCGAATACAAGTACCCAAACTTTATTTTTGTACAATTGCTTTATTTATTTTACAATTACAATACTTTATGTTTTATAACTTCATGGATTATTCAAGTAAAAATAATTAACGGATATCCTCTGAGAAATTGTAAAAATTTTTGTTCAAATTAAAGTGTGACCTGAAGAGGGAAGATTAATTTGTGACCTGAAGAGGGAAGATTAATTTGTGACCTGAAGAGGGAAAATTAATTTGTGACCTGAAGAGGGAAACAGATAACATTATTGTTTTATTTTGTTCAAAAAAAGATTGAATTAAACTAAACAACCAATTCTGAGCAGACATTATAATGAAATCTGCTAAAGAATTATGTTCAGTATGTGCAGTCGGGAGATCAAACAAATGATTTGTTATTTCACCTCTTGGTTATAAACTGAAAAATAAAAATAAAATTCAGCTATATTAGTTTCTTATTTGTAATTAATAAGTTTAATTTAATCCTGTTTCATTAATATAACATTCGATGTTACTAATATTAAGTTTTCGCTCTTAAATGTTACTATTTCTATTCAATGGAGGCTTCCTGATCGACAAAACTTTCGATGAATGAATTCTTTGACTAGTAATTTTCTCTTGCTTTTATAAACTTCTATCATATTTCTCAAGTAATAGTTTATTGTTGATAGCAAAGCACCATTCTTATCAAATAATGTTTCATGGTGATTGATTTTAGCACAAAGTTGCAGATAATTCTGTTTAGTTTCATTACTGCAAACATTATTGGATTTTAGTTTCAATTTCATTACAAATATTTATGCTGAAAAAAATTCCTTTTTCTAACTCCCTAAGGAGTGAAGATTATTAATGAAAATACTGGGTATTTAGATTTATTCGGAAACTTTTATAAAAATGCTATGGAAGAAGGTGTTACATCTGAATTCCAAGTAAATTCAAATATATTTATTTCAATTTATAAATATTATATTTATTATAACACTGTGTTTAATATCTTGATCATATTTGTTGATCATCTTTATCAAAATGTAACCACTTGGCTATCAATTCTACAAACAGATAGCTTGCAGATTTCGCTTATGGCTATTTATTGAAGATTTATTTACAGATACTAAAGAACATTTACCTAGATTGGTATATTTCTATAACTTTCATTTTCAATTTTTCTAAATCGCAAACAAAAAATTTAAAGCTCGACTGATTTGTAATGAAAAAAACTCATCGTTTTTTTAAATATCAACGCATGCGTAATCTGATAGTCTCTTGATTGTTTCAAACTGGTTAATGACTTAAATTAATTAAGACAATTAGTAATAATTCGGCTAATGAATCCTTTGGAAATCAAACTGTAACTTAAGTTGGCGATAAATCATCTAATGGGTTGGCCTTTTTTATTTTCTAATAACTTTAAATTTGAAAAACCGATGCCTCAAAATCGAGAAATCGCCAATTTGTTATGTACGCATATTGTGGCTTCAAAATTTGTTGCCTATACATTCTGAGGCTTCAAAAACCTCAAACTAAATAACATCATGTTCTCACATGAAAAAAGACTCAAGATTCTTTCATACGGCTAAAGTTTGAAGAAAATTTAACAAAAATGAAAAAGAAAAAAATCAAAAAGAAATAGCAGTTTAAAATTTAATAAACGAATGTCACAACTATAAAGGTTTTACAACTATCTAAGGTAACAATAGCAAAAAATAAGCAGTCAAGATTAATTTTTAAATAAAGAATGCTTTAGATATGAAAAAAAATGCACAGAATTAAAATAAGATATCTAGTAATATTATTTAACATTATGCAAATTTTTTTTTCTTTTTGAATTGGGAAGAAAAACTTTATAAAATTTTAATTTTAATAGGAACAGAAATGATTTTATTACTGGAGAAAAAATCCATTAAGCTTTCCATTAAAATTTTTGGGGGTTCTTCTTCTTTGGTAATAAAACTTTTAACTCTAATATCATTAAAAAGAAATGTAAAACCATGAAACTAAACTTTCTGCCTCTTGCATGATGAGAGAGGTTAATGCTTTCCTATGAAAAATCTTCAACATAATTTTGTTACTTTGCTCTAAAAGTATAAGTTTATATTAAACACTGATTAAACTAAGTAATAAAATTTGCATTCGAAGCTTTTAAATAGTTAAAAGATTTTAGAGCCCATTAGAGTTTAAGGGTATGTACAAGAAGGTGTTATTTGTGATGAAATTTAAATTGGTTCAAATAATTAAATTTAGTGTCTTCAGAATAAAAAATATTAAATGAGTGAAAAAATTATTGTAGTTAATTTCTTAAAAATTCTTTCAATACTTATTTTCAGATTAAGAATGAAAACAATTATATTTCTTCATTGGAATACTATCTCAAAAACTTAAAGAAATAAGAAAAAATTTTAGTGGCCGTTTAACAATGTTCCATTGTTAGTCAAATATAATTTAGTTGCTCGTTATATTTACGTGGAAAAAGTATTCAATTAAATGATAAGAACGAATTATTTTTATTAAAAAATTTATAAAAGAATAAATTATGTTCCATTGATATGTTATAAAAATATTACCATTTATTCATTTCGCTAAACATATAAATATAGTTATCTGTACTTGCCATCCCAAAAATGATGGTAATACAAAAATAACTTGCTTTTTTGTACAAGAAAAACACTTAAAGTTTGAATCATCATGCAAGTTGTACACGTACGTCTTTTCTATCAAGGTTCATTTTAAAAAATTGATTACTTTCGTGATATAAGCTGATATTTTGTTTTGAGGTTTTACAATTCTTCTCTATTTATATGACTCTCAAAATTGATTTCTGCAATGCCAACTTTTGCTTTTTGATAAACTTTTTAGATGATGTAAACAGTTCAAAATTTTTTTCTGTGATCGCTTTACAATCTATTTACAATCAATCAATCAATATATATATATATATATATATATATATATACACAGTAAATTAGCAATACAGGAAAATTTATAATGACCTTAACTGTTTGATTAAAAATAAATTTCTACAAATGTTGCAGTATGCATAGTGTATTCTGCCATATGATGCAAATGTTTAAAAGTTGCAAAATCATCATGACTTTAGTAATACTGGATAAAGAAATTCTATCTTTATAAGCACGGAAAAAGAAGCATTAAATAAAGCGTTCTAAACGGGTAAATCTTAAATCACTTTCTACCACTTATTTGATTATTTTCTTGCTATACCACTTTGAATATTCTATTAAACATTTTTATTTCTTCTTTGCTCTCCGCTTTAGGCCAGCATAAAAAATATTAGAAAGTTCATGTTTTTGTGTAAAATACGGAGAAGAAGGGAAGTTTTGGAGAATGATTAGTCAACTTCAACAAGGATTACAAACTGTTACTTTTAAAGTTTCTTGCTCACAAGGAAAAAATTTTGCCTCCCAGCATTATTTTACTTTCTCTGCCGGTAAAAGGATCAAGTTATTTTTTCTCCTCTGAAGCTTTAAGCTTCTTATTTCCAACGTTTCTGTATAATTGTATTATTTTTTAAGGAAAAGACATAATTCTTCACAACAGTTTATGTATTGAAAAACATGAACTATTCTAATTTCTTGTAATTTGGAAATTGTAGTCAAACTGACATGCATTTATAAACATTTAGTAAAGATTTGTGCGTTTATATATATGAATTTTTTTAAATTTTTGATTAAAAAAATAATTGTAAAGAAAGTAGACCTCGAATTATAACTAATATACCAAAATCTACAAAATAAATATTGCATTTTCGCAAATTAATCACAAATTTAGTTAGTTTTTGTAAACTAATGTAAAACTTATGTTCTTAGTAATTATTATCTTCAGTTACAATCAAGATACTTTTATTTTGGATTTTTTAAATAACGTATGGAATCAGCAAACGTTGCACTTGGAAATATTTCAAAAAATTGCTACGTTATTCATATGTAATGAGTTTTATATTTCAAAGCAATTCTTTTTTTATTTACTTTTGCAGATCCGTTTCGAGCAAATGTTTAGATATCTGCATTTAAATCAATCAAATAAGATCTTTTGTTAGGGAAGAAGTCTACCATGAATGCTTTGTTACCATGTAAGTTCATGTAAAATAATAGTATCAAGGACAGTTATGATCCTTTATAGTATGAATTCATCCAATTTGATAGAAGTGAATTTATTATAGTGTTTATTCGATTAAGTTATTATAGTATAATTTTGAGTTCCCGCACATACAGTGTCATCGTGAGAAAGTATTATTTAAGTTAATCTGTATTGGATGCTATCGGATTTTTCATTAGTGATCCCAGAGTTTGGCGACAAACTTGGAGACAATTTGGCAATGAATTTCGGGACTTATTCGACAAAATGGATAGTATCCGAGAATTTTCCGTCCCTCCATTAGGAACCGAGATACGTCCAGAATGCTTCTGATTGGTCCAGAAGCTTTTAGCCCCTCTCCCAGGGAGATATAAAATACCGGCAATTTGAAGCTGGGCGGGAGTCGATCAAGTAGACCTGAACTGAACTGAGGTCTTGAATTAGTCATGGATAGGAGTCGAGAGAATATTAAGGCAACGAAGAAATGCTGAATTGTTGTGTGCCTTATTCTGTCGAAGCCTGTGTCGTGTGTCGCACCCCTTTGTATCGTCGTCGTGAACAGAACAGTCCATAAGTAGTCAGCAGTGAAAGCGAGAAGAGACAGTGGAAGTTTGAGCCGTTTGGAGAGATCTACGTGATCGTAGACAGAATCTACAAAAATTCCCTCTTCTGCTGAGTCCTATCCGGCCGCTTTGTGTGCTGTAGACGTTTTTACTATGAAATTTCGGAGTGTGGACTACTGTTGTTATTGTGGGCTAAGGTATGCTGTAGAGTGCTACTGTGTGCTGTCCTGTGTGTTCCTCTCTGCTGTAAGTAGTTGCCGTCGTTTTGCTGCCATGCCTTCGTGCTTTAAATAAATACCGTCACTGTGTTTTCTACTGAAGGACGGAATATTGTTGTTTATCTACTGCACTAATAATAAACGAACTCGATGGATAGGAGGAAATCCATAACAATAGGCTCCATTACACTTTCTAAATTACTATATAATTAAAAATTTATAGCTAGAATGATGAATTTTTTTCTGGTAGTGAACTAGATTATTTTCCTTCCTAATTATTAATGTCTTTAGATCTAAAGAAGTTTTATTATTTCATATATATATAGCTTGTAAAATTCAATAGTTGAATGTTTTATTTGATATGTACCAATTTCGGGACAGCAAATGTGCTGGTGGGAAAAGTACTAATTGGTGGTTTATTGTAATATTTTTATTTTGATAACAGAAAGAGAGCTAAATTACTAGCAATATTTCTTAAATTACTCAAATAAGAACATTTTTACATGTGGAAATTGTTACGCAATTTTGAAATTAAAAAGAAAATATTTCTTTCGTTCTAATTTGCTTTTACTGCACATACTTTATAAATTTTAAATAGTTTTTAAATTTATTGTTTATTTTTTTTTGCAAAATATTATTTTTTTAATTAGTTTTTAAAAATTTAAACCAATTTAGTTATTTCCTCAGCTGATTTCTGTGCAGCTGTTTTCTTTGTTTGCATAATGAAGAATAAGTATTGTAGTTATTATTTAAATTCTCAATGCGAATCCTTGCTGTGCTTCAACTATGATATGGAGATACGAAGTTTTCGGTATGATGTTTATTTTTCTATTTCTTGGTATGTACATTGGGTGGAGTGCAGTTAGATTGACATCTTTGATGGATCGAACATTTAATGGGGGACTATTTTTCATTTTCCATAGTTGAACTTTGAATATATTGAACAAATATCACAGTTACAATAGCATGTTTTGGTCAACTCCATTTGCGATTACACTCCTGCGGAAAACAGACGGAAACTAAAATCTATCCTTTCTTCTGTTTAAATTATTTAATTTCGTTTGTCACCTTTTCAGACTGATATAATTTAATTAAACTGTTATTTATTCTTGCATTTTGACAATTTTCAAAAGTACTTTAATCTAGTTCATTTCATTGTCGAAAATTCAAACTGATTTCATTATTTTTTATTATTTAACGGTGCAATTCTTTGATTTTTGAAAACTAAGAAAAAATATTATGTTTCTTATCTGAACGTTTTATATGAAAAATAAGAAAAAAAGCTACAATTCCTTGAAAAACAAAGAGAAATTGGAAGACTGATAACCTGGACATTTACTCTCTTATTGGAGAGAAGAGACTGAGCTCCATTGGTTAAGATCATACGAACAAAAAAATAAAGACTATTAAAATTACAAATTTTAAATGTTCCATAATAAATTGACAGAAATATTCTTTCAAAGTATTACACAAGTCGTGTCTGTGAGTTTTATCTAAAATTAGATACAATCAATATTTCAACTTAAGCAACTGGCTGAAGAAAACAAAATTAAAATATCTAAATTGGGTAACAGATGATTAAAAAAAATTTTTTACATGCATGCAACAGTAGGGAAATAGCAATAGCTTAAATGTGTGATTTGGTTTTTGATTTTGATATATATTGTAAAGGTTCTGTAATTAGAACAAACTTTTCTTTTCCTCGTTATTATTTTTTCTCACTGTTCTCTCAAAACTGAACTTTGACATTTTAAATGTATGAGTTTGGAAACATTTGAATACTTATGAACAACATCAAAATGCACTTGAGAGAAACAAAGTAATGGGAGTACTTGGGATATGATCTGCTACACTATTAAACCCTATGATTTACACTGCTATACTATGATTCGATACATTATTAATATTTTGGAGGAAATGCTAATTTCAACAATTTGAATATTCCTGTATAACATTGTAGATTAAATACTGTATACCATCTGCACATAAATAAATGGTAAACTACTTTTACTAAATGCTCAATTTGGAATTGCCTTTCATAATTTCTCTTCACATAATTGGCTATCATTCAATCATGCAGCTTGGCAAGTTGGATGATTTGTTGGAATTAAAATGAAAAAATATGTAAGACTTCTCAGAAAAATTATTCCATTTTATCATAACAGGAAATTTTCTTTAGCGGGATAAGGGTAATGTAAATAATAGATTTATGTCTTCTAGTATAATTTTCAATATATCATCGTCTCCATATTGAGAAATACAATTATTGCCCTCTAGATAAAAATATTCCATCTCCACTTAGAGACATTTCTCTATATTAAATGACCACAAAAATTAGGAATCGTTATCAAAACAGTCGATCCATCTTGGTTTATGCCTTTTCTTAATACGTCTAGTAAATGGTTTACAAAGTGAATTTAAAGGAGTAATCACAATTTTCATGGCATATTCTAACTTTCACTTCTTATCTTTCGTAATTTCTGGAAGGTACTAATATTAAAATCGTAAAATAATTTCCATTGCTCACAACAAGGGCTGATACACATAATTTAAATCGCACGTCATAAATTTCGATCAGTCATGGATAAAGTATTAAGAAAGTTAATTAAACATTAATTTTATTACAGCAACTATACTGCAGTGAAGAAATATTGATTTCTATAACTGCCCTTATATTTTTGTCAATTTATTGAATGAATTCTTATAATCAATGAATTAATTTAAATTGTTTGAATAAAAAATCTTCTAATATGTCAACAATCTTTTTTGTATAAAATTTTCTTCGATTTTTAAAATTATCTAAAAGTACTTAATATTGCCATTATAGCCTAGAAATTTGTATTTCATTTCCTACTTTAATAATAATTTTGACTAAAGGTTAGACTTTTAGAAAAGAATGTATATAATTTATGATAAGTTGCAAGTGATCAGTCACATATTTTTGAACCACACACACACACACACACACACACACATATATATATATATATATATATATATATAATATTTTATTTTTTATATATATATATATTAATGAACAAAATAAGCCATGCAAAAAGGAACACAGCCGAATCAAAACTACAACCACTATAAAAAGAATCCGATCTGAAGACTTCTTCAAGGGCCAAACTCAAGCAAGGATTCAAAATAAGGGATTTTGTCTGCAAGAGGTTTCGGAAAAAGTCCAAAAATACTGACCCCTTGTAAAAGGTAAAAGAGACATACCAATTTAAACACGAAAACACACAAAAACAAAGCAACATTAAAAACATCACTAAATAATATACTATTAATAAACATCACTATTTATAACATCACTAAATTGAAACTAAATATTCAACCAAAATTACCAACCGACTAATTAATTAAGAAAACAAAAAGAGAAAGAACTTACCAGCAACAGGAGAAGAAATCTCATCATAACACTCCCAACTGCTGTTCCAATTACAATACAGTGCAAATAAAGATAAATGCAGTTTATGACGGCCATCTATTTGACTAATATTTCATCATTTCTTTTTTTATTAAAATATTGATATTGAGGTAATGTTTGAAAAATCATTATAGTTTAAATTTTTATAAAACTATTTGTTGCTTTTATAAATTAGATTTTGTTATTACAAATTGTTTTAATTTTATTAAATTGTGAAATTATTAAATTTTTGAAAATTTTAGAGTTCAGATTAGAGGGATAATTACAGAGTTTAATTATTTTAAAGCTGAATTCATCTGCTTTATCATAAATACCAACTTTTGTTTTATCATTAGCAATTTTGATCTTCAAATCCTGATAAATAGCTTCAAAATGGGGTTTTTTTTTTGTTTCTGTTAAAATTAATTCTTTAGAATAGCAGTTAGTAACAATACTGGTATTCTCTGAGTTAATCAAAATTAAATCATCAATCATCTCCATCCATTTATTATGCAATTAATAATTATTTTTTTCTCGTAATAATGTAGGAAAACCTTGGCTAAAGCAATTGAGAAAGCTGTACCCATTGGAATACAAAAATTAATACCATTGAAAACATAATTTTCGGTAATTGCATAAAACTAGCCAGTTATATTTATTAATGATATCTTCATTTAAATATTCGTCATATATAAGAGTACAGAGATTTATTCATGGGGCATGTTGGTATATAAATTTTCAAAGTCAAAAGTATTAATTTACAAATTTTGTTACGGTTTAAAAACTCCAAAACCTTTTTGTTATTATTAATAATAAAGCTATCTTCGTCTTCAATTTTATTTCGGATAATTTTTTGGTATTCAAAAAAATGTTTCCCTATGTAGTAATTATAACTGCCTGTACTACAGGTAATAAATTCTAGCGATTCTAACGATTTTTTAAATTTTTAAATTTTAAACTTTCTTGAATCAGAAATAATTTTTACTTTCGATTACAATTTTAGTTTCGCTTCCGTAATTAGATTCATTTTTGTTTTGTTTACATAATTTTATTAATTATATTAATTTAGATTTGTGTTATTAATATGTTCTATTTCATTAACTTTTCAATTTTAAGAACTTTTAGCGTTTAATTCTGAATTAAAATTTTAATTTCGATTTAGACCTAATTACTTTCGATTTAATTTTTGTGGTCTCAGGAAATCGGTTTTAATGATTTTAATGCTTTTATGGTTGTTATATATATGTATGTATATACATATATATATATATATATAATCTTTTAAAAATGTATTATATTTATAAATTTCTCTCCCCTTACTTGATTATATAAATTTATTCACTAGAGCTCAAAATTTACTTGAGGTACTAAAGAGCCTAAAAGGAACAGGTAGTATATTGAAATAAATGTCGACTCTTCAAAATACATATATTTAACTTGATTAATTTTATATTTCTAATGATGGTAGATCAGACGAATTTTTCAGATGCATTTTCCTTGAACTATATCAACAAAAAAGTGAATCAAGTCGTAAATTTGAGAAGTTATTTCCCTGAAAATTTTTAAAGCCTCTCTACATAAGATTATCTTTTTTTTATGTTTCCGAGTAAACTGAGTACGGAGTTTTTAAGCCGTTAAAATAATTTGGTTCACGCAAAATTCAAAACAAGTAGAACTAAAGTACTAAATGCAATCATTTATTTCAGTATTCTTATTTACCATTTTAATGGAAGATATGAGAAAAAGTTTTAGCCTCTGACGGTTGATTTGTAAAGAAAGAACAAGGCCTTTAATATTTTAGAACTAAATTATTCTAAATCGATTATTGCAACATACTTTATATTAGAATTAAATGGAAATCAAAATTGCTTTCTTTCGATATATTGTGTCTTTGTTAGAAATCGTGTTAAAAATCAAATCAAATCAAATTGTTTCAAAGAAACAAATTATTGTCATTTTTTGTCAAAAATTTACATGTAGATACTGCTAATTTGAAAATATAGTAATTTAATGATAAAAGATACGATCACGTCCTGTCATAGAAGGAGTACAGAGTCTTCCCCTTGATCTGGGCATAAGTTGCTTGAGTCCCGGTTCGGGCATGGCTCTTCTTTTGTGTTCTATCTGTGAGATGTAGGTAAGGTTTTCCCCGTAAAAAGGGATTTTTTGAAGCGAATGTGATGCAAGAAGTATCCAAGTTGTAATATTGGTTCTAGTTGGACCTGCTGAAAAAACAAGAAGCACTCACTCGGCTTAAATCACTGACAGATAATGTTATCGGGCTTTTAACGAGCCATAAATCACCACACAACACAGATACACTTACATGACACGGTTGTGATGGGTTTTAGAGACAACACATGAGACACAAACGTTTAGAGGCAACACTTGCGTAGGCGATCAAGCGAAATCTGCATTATCAATCATTGGCGTCGAGGCCAGAGTGCACCCTATTTTTCAAATAAAAAAACTCTGATTTTTTTGGAAATTTGGCACAAGGTCTCATTGAAATAAAGGTTGACATCCATGTTTCACTTTTCATATTTATTCAATTTAGATATCCAACACTACAAACATTGGAGGAAGAAAAGACAAATAATATTAAATCCAATCATACTGCTATTACTATAACACTTCAACAAGATATTTTAACTTGGTATCTCTCCTCAATTATTTGTATCTATTATTACTAAATTTAAAAAATTCTGCAGAGTAATTATTATAGCATTTCATTAACTTAGTATTTAAACACTTATCAGTATTTGGATAGTTTACAATTTATCTTTAAAAATTCCCATTGATATTGAAAATTACCTATATATGCACTTATTTATTTTCTTTACTAATAATTAAACTGAATAAGTATTAATCACTGCAGGATGGAAGCATTAAATCAAATAATGTGTATCATTTTTTTGCACTAACGAAATATTTCTGCACAAAATTAATTTTTACACTCCGTATTTCAATTCAAACGAAATCTTTTGGAATGTAATACATATGCCTTTTTCATTAATATTTAATATAATTAATGAAATATTTCTGCACAGATTTAATTTTTTACCTTCTATTTTGCTATTTAAGTAACACTTTTTTGAGTGAAATTCATAAGTCTTTTTCCAATAAAATTCCACAAAATTAATGAAATATTTCTGCACAAAATAAATTTTCACACTTCATCTTATAATTTAGAAATTTTTTTTCTGTGAAATACATAAGTAATTTTCCAGTAAAATTTAACATAATTAATGAAATATTTCTGCACAAAATTAATTTTTATACTCTTATAATTCAAATAAAGCCTTATTCAGCGAAATACACATGCATTTTCCACTGAAATTTACAAATTTTAATAAAGGTATTTTATTTCCTTTTATACAGAAATAAAATACAAAAACATGTGCCTTTACTTAAGGAATTCATTCTAAATTTCAGATCAAACAAAAGTGTTAGCCAAACGAATAAATAACGGGACAATATAAAGTTTACCCGCTCATTTTTAAGAACAAAAAAGAGATTAGAGAAAGCATCCTTTCTAAATCTTACCAATAAATGGCAAAAAGAGTAACTTTTCATTTTACGAGGGGTGATCCAAAAAATGTTTACAAGTAGCATTATTTGGAAAGTAGAAATTGTGAATATTAATATTTTATCCGGAGGGAAGACAGATGGTCTAGCGGTCTTAGACCAGTCGTTCGAGCAGACAGTTTTAGTACTGAGAGCTGAAACTGCGACAGTAATGATAAATTTTCTCGCATACAGGTGCTAGTCGTGATATGATTTCTGTGGGCCAACAATGTGTCCCCATCAGACATTCAATACAAATCGTTGAAGTGTACGAGGGCGAACCAATAAGTAAATAACATGTGAGGAAATAGCGTATTTTTCTATAGCGGGCAGAGAGCAAGTAGGAAACCGCAATATGGAAACGTTTAGGGGAGAGGTCTGGAGCCACTTCCCATACAGCACCTATTTGGTTCCCATTGATTATTTTCTTTTCCATGCATGAAAGAAAAACTTATCCAAAACAGTGTTCAAATCATATGGTGAGTTCAAAAAGGTGCAGAGAACTGACCAGAAATCTTATTATTAGCAAAACGGGTTACACACATTGGTCCAGCGGTTTAATAAATGCCTCAACAAGTGATTCATAAGTAACTATAGGCTTCCATTATGGTAATTTTGAAGAATTTTGAGAACAATTCACTAGAGAAGTAGTCTCTTCAATAAGATTTTTCCTACATCGTTCACCTCAACATAAACTAAGGAAGCACTATATTAAATCTGGAACCGTAATAAAAAAAAAACATATTTAAATCTCGTATTTCCTGTAAGATCATCTCAGTCTAAATGCTATTACTAACCATATAAGGAATCATTTATATTAGCTTTAAAGAGAAAGAGACTAAATCCTTATTTGTGAATTCAGAAGTTCGGAAATCATCATAAATATAATTTGTAAATTAAAAAATTATAAATAAAATAAATAAAAAATAATTTGTAAATAAAAAATATAAACATTGATATTGCGCATTTCTTTCATTTTTTCGTTTATAAAATTATAAAATTTTGATAATTATTTGTAAACAATGAATAAACTATTTTTTTACAAAAAAAAAAATATTTATGCAATTGTTTAGGATAAACTGCATTCTATTCTTTTTTGCAGAAGAAGGTTTGTATTTCAAGACCCAATTTTTTAAAACAAAATGCTTAAAATTATTTATTTATATATTTGTATATAAATTTTTGATTATATCAAGGCCTGAATTACATCATTTCTTTCATGACAATTGAAAACTATAATTATAGCTCAACAGAATTAGTAGCTTCACGTGGAACTGGGTCAGGGAAATCTTATTCTTTACCCCGTCTTTTAGGAGCTAGTACAAATAAAAGAGACGGAAAACAACATCACAATCTTATCTTGCCAAAGTCAACAGAGAAGAGGTATGAGCACATATCGTATCATCTAATACAGCAGACTTCTCATTTGGGCAGATAGAGTAAACTAATTCTCGTTATTTAACTATCTATCAATGTCCATTCCAATAAGTCCAGCTGTATTTTGGGGAAATATTCGCTTCTACAGAAAGGTTCTCTCTAAGGCTTTATCTTTCCATTTAATTAGGTTAGAAAGTTTAACACCTAATTATGAGGTTGTTACGTCCAGAGTTCCTAATTAATTGCTACACATCCTGCAAAATCACACTAATTGCTATAATTAGTAGCAGAACTATTATTCAGTATTCTTGTTAATGTTAGCGAGAACAGCACGCAGACCGCCATGGTTGTAGAAGTCATAAAATGTAACAAAATCCAGATGCCGGATGGATAAAAAAATAGTTATACTTAACTATTGTCCCATGCATTTTCCTGTTCAAAATGAAATAAGCATTATAATTATCAGGCTTTATACTTATCAAAACGACAAATTTATTATTCCAGAAAATAAAAGTGTTAATTTAATTTACGTGCTTACGAAGCATTAATCTAATTAAAGTCTGAGGATGTATCATTTTATTTAATTAGCACTCTTTTTCTAGAGCTGCATGCAACCACAAAATGAAATTGTTTCAAAACTTAAGTAAGTAAAAAAAAATCTTGTACACAACTTTCAAATTTCGCAACAAACCAATATGAAAATGTTGGTTCTCTCTAGTTCTCTAAGCTCATAATTTTTCTCATAATGTAAATAGTTCAATAGTCCAAATAAATTTATCACAAAATTAATAGAGTTTTTGAATGCGATCTTTAGCAACACAATGGATATTAGAATGATGTCAACCAATTATCATCAAACAAACTCAAAAAGATTTCAGAAATTTGAGAAGGGCAATTAAACTGTGTAATCATTAAAAAATCATTCTTAAAAATAACCAAGCCATTAAATATCATTTAATTTAAAGCATCAAATATAGACAGATTATATCTTTAAAAACCTGAGTATCTGTCAGGGTATTGTTAACAAGTGGCAACACAAATTTCCTTTTAAAATAATATTTTTATGATGTACTAATAAAAGCGTCCTATTTCACAACCCATTCAACTCCCACCCAATTTATCACCGTTAAATTACATACTAATTATGGGCAGCGAAATGTTCTCTAGTTTTTATTAGCAGAATATTAACTAATAATTAACAGAAACAATCCATACAGAGAATATTTATATGAATTTTTAATTTTATAACGACGATTGAAAGTCATATTTGGGATTAAAATGTTTTATCTAAACAACTGACTTTAGATTTGCTTTTATTCTTATTTATTGAAATAATATCGAGCTGCCATTTAAATGTATCTGATTGTAAAATAAATTAGCTATAATGGACAGTGCTTTTAATTAGAAATATATACTGTTGAATTTAGTATTGTTATAGATCAGAATAAAAAATAATAAAAGAATTAAATTCCAATTTTGGGAGATACTGAAAATGGATGCATATATTTTCAGAAGGCAATATAAGATTATTTTTATAAGAAACGTTTATTAAAAGCAAAAATTTTTATGACATTTTTTCTGTTTATAGTAAAGAATAACAAAATCCTAAGTGTTGGGTCTAAAATATGTAGGAGAAAACTAAGCTATGATATTATTAATTAAATCTGTGATAATTTTAAAACCATTCTATTAATAATTAAGCTAACAGGTGTTGTTTACATTTTGACTATTGTTATATCGGGAAACTAGATAAAATAATTAAGAGATATTATACATAATATGATGATAACATTTCATGAAACTAAACAAAAGAGAAATAAAAGGAGAACTCAAATGTGAACAGCTTCTTAGAAAAAAAACTACAGAACAGCAAACGTTCATAAAGGTAATAATAGATTGTTACTGATAATGAGATAAATGGCGGTTTCCCATTAAAGCAACAAATCTTTTCTAGCTAAGAACAAAGTATCCTATTCTTCCGATCTTATAAAAGAAATAAGTAAAATATCAAAAAGGAATTACAAAGGAAATGAAATAGTTTCCGCCGACAAAGATGCATTCTCTTCATATTTCAACAAGAGGTTCAATAGCCTTCAGAGAAATTGGATAAATCCTTGCGCTGCAAAGGTCAGTAACTATTGGTTCAAACCAAGATAGATATATTCGCTATCTGTGAGATTTTCTGAAAATCTTTAAATGTATATATTCCCGATTGATGATGCAACCTTCCAATTAGTTGGTGAGGAGAAGCCACGATAGACTTTTGCGTAATTAAAATCTATCTATTCCTCATATTGCTATATAACCTTACTAAGCTAATTTTCTAACCTCCATGGTGCCATTACATGATTGAAATCTTTGGTTGTGTAAATTAAATTAAGCATTATTAATGCGATAAAGCTTGTAAAAGTGATGCAGTATTGAAATTGTGGGATTAAGCGGCCTTTCAAAATGTTTTCGAGGTCATTCTCAAATGTGACATATATTACTTCCTATGCTCACTAAGAAAGGGCGTTGTTCGTTTAATAATTATTTGTTAAAAAGAGAATTTCATAATTTTGAATATACATTAACTAAAAATTAACGGAAGTTTTATCCTTCTTCTTCAATGCTTATAAAGAAAAATTTAAGCTAAACCCCTTTCTCATTATTTTAATCATCAAGTGATTCCTTTTTTTAAATATTGATTTTTAAAAAAATGACTTTTATTTCTTGAATAAACAATGGAATAATGCTTAAAAACTTCGTACTTTGTTTTAAATTTGGCTTATTGCTAAAAAAATTATTTGACAACCAGTAAAACTAATATTTATTTCAGCATTAAAAAATTGTGTACAGAGATAAATATAGACTTAACTACTTGACGTTTTAATAACAATTTTTAATTCTAATAGCAATATCAATCACAATATCCTCAACCGTGTAAGAAAAATAATAAAAAACATGCAATCACAACTAAAAAAATATCAGCATGTTTATTCTTTTTTCATCAGTGTTTTTTCATCATCAGCACGTGTTTTGTAGGTCCATATTATTAGAGTATAATCAGTATGTATCTAATTGGATGCAATAGGTCTTACAGCTCCTATCTCATTCTATATTATTCTTGAAGACTAAGGTGAATACTTTGCTTAAAAGGAAATTTGATATTTAATGGTTAAAAATAAAAACAAAATTGAATTTTTGATGTTATCTACTTCTGCCCTTCTCCTGCCATAGGGGTAGAGTGTGTTCCGTGTGATTTGGAAGTCCTGAGTTCAAGTCCGCTTCGAGCATGTTGCTCTGTGTTCAATCTGTGAGGTGTGTGAATGTGTCCCCCATGAAAAAAAGTTGTGCAGGAGAATGTGATGAATGAAGTAGATTATTCTTACTTTTGGTCCTAGTTGGTGCTACTGAAGAATATATATTGGCAGTATAAAAATTATATTGGCAGTATAAAAATTATATTTATTTACTGCCAATTATAAATTGGCAGTAACTTTAACAACATTTTAATCAATCTAACCGAAATTTCAAAGAATTGGTTTCAATTTTTAAAAACCTTGAAATCTGGTTATAAACACAGGCTGCATGGCAACAAGATTATGAATAATGGATGTAAATATTTTATTAGGTTTCGTGTCATGAAGCAAAAGCTAATATTATACTTTCCATTTTATTTACTAAGGAATCCCTTATAAAAATATTGGCAAATTTTTATCATTATAAAGTTTTTTTTTTTTTTTTTTTGCTTCTTTCATATATAAAACATTCCAATTTAGATTCGGAATTTCAAAATTTTCCTTTCAATAGCAATGTAAATCAAGAAAAAGAAAGATTTAGTTTTTATATAGATTAAACCTCGCTTAGATGAAAAAGCAATTACATTATAAATTATCTTTTGTTACTAATGCAAAATGAATAGATTATTCGTATGCACAATAAACAAGAAATAAAAAAATCAAATCATTTAACTGTTGTCACTATCTATTGACTATAAAAGAATTACAGACAGATATATCAAGGCTTTAAAATAGTAGAAGAAATGAAATACAAATAAAATGATAATCATACACTAAACATCTTTACCAAAAATTTTATTCCGTTATTTTTCATGTATGATAAGCAGGAAAATACTTAAACTACTACTTTCGAGCTTAAATTAGTAATTTATTTTACCATTACAATAAATATCTTTCATTATTGTGAATTAGCTCAGAATTTTGAATTCCATCCAGCATTATTTTAATTCAGAATTAAAGGTGGAAATATATATCTTAAGTAAATTTTTATATATTTAAGATAAACTTCGTCCCATTTACATTCATCTCAAAATTAAAAAGATATTACTTAATCTAATTAATGCCATCGTAATCTAAATTAATACTACAATAAAAAGTGATTTCATATGGCAGTAACTTGATATGAAATATATACGATTTGCTATTAATCACATGCTTTAACCCAAAAGCAATCAAAAGAACAACTACTTTGCTACCCGGTTTTTTCTTAATTATCTCCAATGGACTAAAACATTCAGGCAGAAAAAAAGGCTAATAACACGACATATTCTTCCAGAAAAAAGATCTTAACCAAATATACGCTTTATTAAGATTAAATCCTAACACCATTAACGTTGTTTTCCATTTTATTCTTTTTTTTCTCACTATAGTTTTCTTTTGCGTTTTCAGAATAATATATTGATAATGAAATGTATACTTATTTACACAATTAACCTTTCAGATTTGACCTTTTGACATAAATGAATCATGACTGACCTTAATTTTCTAAATGGCATTTGTTCTTTGGAGATGTATTAAATGAAATATTTACTTTTTCTTCTTAGGAATTTGAAACCATTAATTTTAAGGAACAACCTGGCTGCCAATCTTGATTCTCGGTGAACTGATGTTTTCATTTTCAATCATTTATCATTGTTATTCCTCCTTTTATCAGTAAATTTTTGGGCTTAATCTCTGAAAAAGGGCCTCTTCTATTTCTAAAATAAAGGCATTCCTTTGAATTGAAAAGCACGCAAATTAAAAATTATGTATTTTAATTTTTTGGCCTAAGAAAGAAGCAAGAATTTCTAGACTACCAGAGACTATTCAAGGCTTAATTGTAGGAAAACAGGACAAATTGATGGCCAAAGTTAATTTATTTGTTACCATGGGAAAAATAACAATAAATTAAATGAACATCCGTTTATTGAATTTTAAATATAAAAAAATAATAACGTACATTTCGTTATCTTTTTTCAACATTATTTTAAGGAATGCTTCCGTCAGGGATTCTTTCTTACTTTGTTGTCCTATGATGAAAAACAATGTTTTAGTAGAAAACAACGACGACGGTTACTGAACACAACAACACTGATACAAAGACGACAAATATACAGCCGTAGCAAATACAGACAACAGACAGCAGCATACTACAACAAACCCACAAGTAGTAATCGATAATAATGAAAACAAAAGAACTCAAAGTGGCCATACATAATTCAGCAGAAGCAGTTAATTTATGTAGCTTCGCTGTACGATCTCTCCAAACGTCTGCAAATCTCCACTATATCCTCACTTTATATATATCGAACTGTTGACTCACTTTACACAACTGGGTACTGCTCACACTACTCGATGATGCTTCTATAATAAACATCAGAACTCAGCACAGCATTCTCTTGAGCTACACACAACGCTGGTCCACGCGCAACAGACTATCCAACTATTCCACCGTCTGCTTCTAAGATTCAATTCGTGACTCCGAATGAAAATCGAGACTGCCGGCCTTTTTTTAGTTCTGGACGAATCACGTGTATCTCGATTTTTATTGACTCAAATGCTAAAATTCTGGAAGTTTTCAATAATATTCAAATCGCCAAACGGTTGCCAAGCGTCGAGATTACTGCTTAGGTATCTGATCATCATCCAAGAAATCTAATCGTAAAACGGACTTTCCAATGATTGAACTTACCTTACCGAGAAACAGCATTACAGGTTTGTAATAATATTAATATATTAATAATTTATTAATATTATTAATATATTCATAATTTTTTATAAACATGCATAAAGTGGCTATTTTTATGTGTGTATCGAAAAGTAGAAATGAAAATTCATAGAAACAAGCTTTATAAACTCTCATATATAGTTAAGTGACAGTGCATTCCACACTTTTTAATAAACAAACTTTCATTTAAATTTTGAAATTACATTTCATCCTTTTAAATCTAAAATGGATTTAAGAGGAAAGTTTTGATTTAGTTTTAATGTAATATTCTAATGTAATATCTCCTTTTAATGAAGAATTTACAGTTAGAAGTACTCGGTTTCCATTGAAACGAATCTTTTGTCTGTCAAAATGCATTTCCCGAGAAGATGACCTATTCCCAAGGGAAATACTACTTGAATTTCGACATTTCAAGAAATTTAATTAAATTCTGATTGTCAAAGGAAATCAAATATTAAAGCGGAAAATAGCGTGCAAAGTGTGAATTAAGATTTAAAGCAGAACATTGCCTTTATAGGTAGGGACATTCATTTTAAGCCAGTTTAAGAAAAATGAAATATTAGACTAATGAACCTTTCAGGTAAATGTGTAATTATCTTAATGATATTTAAATTAATTACATTTAGAAGATTAGCAGAGTCTTTTCTTCTTAAAAAGTCAACAAAGCATATATTTCCTATGGAATTATTAATATTTTCCTGTTATCGAGATATTGTTCTTTAAACAAATTTCGCATCAGAGGAAATGTTATCTTGGAAGTAATTATTTTCAGCCCCTTATTGAAGTGGATATTATTATTGATAGGAAGATTAAGATAAAATTATGCATGTTATTACTTTTATTTGGACGTTGATTCAAAATGAATAGTTTGTGCTCTCCCTCTTTAGATTCAACTATTAATCTGCCTAGACGGCTAAATTACTTATAGCTATCAATGATTTGGTATTCTTGAAGTATATTAAATTTTGAAAAATGTAGGGTTTTTTCTCTGTTTTTTACAATTATTTTTTTCGAACCATTTAAATTTAAAAATAAAAGAGACAAATTTATTGTAACTTCTCAGTTGGAACACTTTTGTTTTTGTTCTATGCTTTAGAGTCAAATAACTTCCATTTTTTGCCCTAAAGCTGCTGTTCTAGGAATGATGTAATTTTAGTTCCAAAAAGAAGTTTCCCTCGTCTGAATAGATACATACCGCATAACTTACTATTTTGTGCCCTTCCTAGTTTTCAGTGGCTAGGCCAGCGCTTCGCATTTTTCCCATATAATTACAGTATAACGTTCTTCTATCTCATTCATAATAAGCGACATTACCAGACAACTGTCCACCCCCTGTTAACGCCATCCATTGCTAAAAGCCTCCAAATTGATAGATGGGGGATCTCTTTATAACTGAGCAGTTGGCGTGTCTGTTCATTAGTGCTCAGCTGAAAGACCACGCATGAGGTTCATTGATGAGGTGGTGAGGATCTCACCTTCAAAGGAAAGGATCTTCTGGATAGAAGATCTTCTTCTAGGAAAGGATATTCAAAACTCTGATGCCAAATGGCCCACTCTGTGAAAAGACTATCACTGACACGTATTCCAGAGCTGTCAGTTTCTAGAACACACATTTTTCGCCCTGGGCTGGAGCCAGATATGAAAAAAAAGTTTTGCTAAACGATTTGCCGATAGAGAACAAACGTGGACGAATGGGAAATAAGAAAGCGGAGTTTGGACATCAAAATTACGGGTTTTTCTTTGAAGAGGAAAGTACACTTTTTTGATTGTGGACTGCTGTTGTTTTTACGCTCAATCCTGGACTAGTCATGCTGGCTAACACTCTGTCAATGTCTTGTGGTGTTATTTTTCCGAATTGCAGGAGAAATATTTTACGAACACACATACACACGCACGCACACACACACACACACACACACACATACATACATACATACATACATACATACATATATATATATATATATATATATATATATATATATATATATATATACAATAACTAGCTTGGTTCAACTGAAAATAATACCTCGATAGAAATTTATTTTTAAATGTATAAGATACCTTGATTCAAGTTCAAAATAAACTGATTTAAGGTGATTAATAAAACTAGAATTTTTTTCAAGATGCCGCAAAATTTTTTATATATTGCATAAACTTCATTAAAATGCTTTGAATCTAAAATTATTGAGTTTCGACGCAATTTAAATGTTCCTCTGTTGTTTTAGAATTTTGAATCGTATTCTTTATATCGCTTGCTTAATAAAAGTTATATACATAATAACCACAAAAACGCTGATTTTAAAAAAATTCAGACAGTGGAGATGTTCAACCGTTTGGAGAGACAGTTGAGCTAAGCTCCGATGTTCCTCTCTCCTACTGCATTCTGTCTGACAGCTTTGTATGCTGTGATTTATTACTGCTTCTAGGCTACTCTTCACCGTACTATGCTGCTATTTGATGTCCTGTGTTCATTTTGGCTGTATATCGTTGTCGTCTTTGTATTTGTCGTCTGTATCTTCAGTTTGCTGATTGTTTTCATACCATAAATCCACTTTAGGCCAACCCGTTGAATTTATGGACATAGTAGTAATAGTGGATTTGAATTGAAATATATCCGTAATAATATTAATAAATGCCACTGCCAAGAGCTGTTTAAAAATATTATTTTATTACAATTTAAGCCTATTTTTATTCCAATTTTTTAAATTTGTGATGGGTTGAATCATTTTTATAAATATAACACAAAATTAGTATAGTAATGTTTGCTAGTATTTTTTTATTTATTTTGCTGCCGTCATTTTGGATTGCAGGGTTTATTTATTCTAGAAAAGTCTTGCTAATGAAGTAAATCAAACTTCATATCAAGCTTCTTCAAATGACAACATTTATATAATGAATCTATAATAATTATAAAGTAATTCTGTTACTAAAGGAAAAAATATATAGGAATTTTTGAATGATTCTCCGTTTTAATCATTATTTACCATCTTCATTACTTTTCTTATCATATTTTACTTCTTCACTTATTTAAATACTAATTCAACCAAATATGAGATGTTCTTAAATTTTGTAGCAATTTTTAAATACTTTAAAATTTCAATACACTAATTATTTTTTTAGATGTTAATGGCTAAATACAGGGTATTTCAAAATCCTTCACTACGACTTTTATTCTTTAATTATTGATCATATACTGTAAATAACAAACCTGCGTAAAAAAATGCAAAATATTATGAAATTTTTAGGAGTTAAACTTAAAAAAAACGAAATTTTAATTTTAATTCTGACAACGTGCAAGAAATTTCCCAGTAAGTAAAATATGTCTCATGTCTTATAAGTTCATGTACAAAATTACATAATTTTATCATGAAAATTCTGAAAGATGCTTCAAAACAAAATTGATGAAGAATCAAACACAAATCAAATGCAAATATTTATAGCTTCAGTACAGATAAAGCGTAGCAATGAAATACCATAAAGAAATAAATTTTCCTTTATATTTATTAACTTTAAATACAAATTTTAAAATATATGTTCAAGGAAAAATACTTTAAAATTTTATTTGATGAATTACAGAACATAACTTAAAAATAACACAATCAATTACTTAAAAGAAAATTTAAATAATCTTTCCATTAAGTTAAGTAACTATTTCTACAAATTTTTAAAACTTTTGAAACAATAAATAGCCAAATTGCTATTTATTTATTCAATTATTACTTTCTTTGTTAATTTGTGTACGACCCCTAAAATACGAACATCTCATATGATTTTTCCTCTTTGCAAATTCACATCCATCAATTGAAAAGTGATTTAATTCAGCATTTATGTTTCCGAACTCATATACAGGCATAGAAAAGAGGTTTAAGTCAACATTTATGTAATTTCATATATTTGGGATTTTTTTGTGATAAAATGCTGATTGTGTCCTTAATGCTGAATAATGTCCTTATCGGAGAATGGGGCACATTTTATACATGGAAACTTTTTGAAAAGGTTCGGACAGAAATTTGAATTTTGTATTCGTTAAAATTTAATAATTCCCTGAACGTTTTAAATGACTTCATAATGTTTTGTAAATTTTTTAACTGAAGTTTGCAATTTACAGTATATATGTATGATCAGCATTTAAGAAATAAAAGCCACGGTCAAGATTTTTGATACACTCTGAGTTAGAAATGGGTCAAGGAAATTTTATTCTTTCTTTTACCTTATAGGCACCAATAAAAGGACTGAAAGACAGCAACAGAATCCTATCTTGCCAAAGTCAACAAAGAAGAAGTAGGGGCAAATATTATATTATCTATCACAGCATCCTGCTTAGTTGGACAAGTAAAATAAACTAATTTTGCTATTTTACTCTCTATCATTGACCACTTCAATAATCCCAGTTGTAATTAGGAGAAATATGCACGTTTATAAGAAGTTCTTCTCTAAAAAAATACTATTAAATTAGTTTAGATAATTTACTGCTTAATTATACAGTTGCTTTAATGCCTAATTAAAGGCCACACATTCTTTGAAAATGTGCAGATACAAACGATATTATTCAGACAAAAATTATTATAACATAAATACAATGCAATAAATGATAAATAATCGCAAAAGGAATCTCCAAATATGGGATGAATAAAGAAATGCATCATTTTAACTAGTATTTACTGAGATTTATTTTCGGTAAAACAAGTACAACACTTAGCAAGTTTTATAAAGTTACATAGTGTTCCATAGTAACTATTCCATCTAATAAAACCGGTATAATTGACTTCCAGTGATTATAACATTTTTGTTTGCTTACTGTCTTGATAGTCTGTTGATTTATTTGATTAAAATCTATTTCGAAGCTACATATGGATCATGGATAAGATAATTTTAACAAATCACAGACTCGATATCTCATGTTGCAAATTTCTCTTTAAAACTGGAGAATGTTTATTCTTGACAAAATGTTTAGTTTGTGTCTGTTCTTTATATATATGACTTCTTTGAGGAAATGGAAAAAATTCATGTCGCAAATTTATTCATTATCTTGACATTTCTCTGTTGGAAAAAGGAAAATTATATTTTTGTTGCTACCGTATTAATTTATTGTTCATGAATTTTTTTTCTCTGAAATTGATCTTAAATCTGAAATTAATTTATCTCTTGTGAAAAATTGCGTTTTTTTAAGGTTTCACTATTTCAATAAGTTTTTGTATTGTAAAATAGAATAAAAAATCATTTTTTACATATATTTATCTAGTTATATAACACAATAAATTTACAAGGGATGCTATCAATGAAATAAGTTATAAAAAAGCTATGATGAAATTAACGAAAATACTGCAGATATAATCAAGGATATACTTCTGATGTATCAGCACTTTATTATATTTCGCATATATTTATAATATCTCAATGAAATATAAGCAAAAATGTTTATCTTTGTGTCCGTTAGAAACATAATATATTTTAATGAAGGCATTCTATCTAAATATCAAATAAAAATAAAAAATATGAAATGAATGAAGAAATAGCTCATTTTAACTAGCATTCACTATGATTTATACTTAACAAGTTGAACGGTACTTAAACAAATTAAATAATTATCAATTTTTACAGTTTAATAAGGTAACCTAACATCAAGTAATTATTATTATTATTTATTTATTTATTTTTGCTTTCAGTTTGATAAAATATTGATTTGTTTGGTGAACACCAATTTTGCAGTTAGACAATTTTTCTCAACAGTTTAAGAAGTTTTAGAATCAGAACTATTTCCACAGAAAAATTTTTAACTTTTTTTATGAAAAAAAGATTTGAATCGCAGTCATTCAAACATTTTATCAAAATATCAAAAAACAACTTCTTTGTCATCGAACTTTCAGTTAATGAGCTTTAATGAACTTTAAATAACCATAAGGAATGAAAAGTAACTCCTGGTATTCATCCAAAATAAAGAACTTTCATTACGTTAACGATTCATTAAGTATAAATTCTAACTCCATTAACATTCTTTTTATCATTTTTCGGCTTAGAAGTTTTCTTTTGTGTTTACAGAATAATGCATCCAATAATGAAAGTTATACTTATTTACACAGATAACCTTTCATATCTGACCTTTAGGAAAACGATCCAAGACGGTGAGTTTAATCGTCCATGACGTGCGTAGTTTTTCGGCACGTATTAAGTGAGGAACTACATTAAAAAAAAAAAAAAAACATTAATTTTGGGCTTCCTGTCTTAGTTGCCAAAATGATGTACTTACTTACATTTGTCCATCTCAATTAAAATTTCTTTCAAGGAAAATTTGCGGAATCTTCATTTAAAGTAGTCTATAGTTAAGAAATAAAAATATACTTCAGATTTGCCAAACTTTTACATAGAGTATGTGCGTGTACGAAATCGGGTTTATACAGTGTGACCGGATTTTCTAAGCCTAAATCTGTAACAAATATTGGAGGGAACAATACAATGTAAGGTTAAACTCCATATAAATTTTTATGCCCAATCAAAAAATTTGAAATTAATTTTTAATTTAATATTTAAAGTTGAATTTGAATGAATTTATCATTTTTTCGGTGATTAATACTTTGAAACGTATTTACATAGCTCTTAATTTCACACAAAATTCTGCTAGCAAACTTTCCCTAACAAGCATTTTCCATAAAGAATTTAATTATCTGCGAAATTAATAAATCTCATTAAATAATAATTTACGGTGGTCTTTTAAAGGAATTCCAAACTGTCTTATCAAAGTTTTGGTGGAGAGTAATTTCATTATCTGAAAAGTGTGAGAAAGATTAAGGATTTGTAAATTGCATTAAAAGATGGTATACGTTGTAATTTCGAAATCAAAATACAAATGTGTATTAATCTAACGAATAATTTAAAGTTACATTTTCTTTATCACTTAATGATTTCATACAATAAAGCAAGCATTCTATTAAACAAAGTTAAATGAAATTCGCTAAAGTTAAAATGCAACTTTAAGCTTAATAAATATGGACTATATATATATATATATATAAATATATCAAACCAATTGCTGCTAATTATCAATTAATGCTAGGGTTCCGAGCAAGCTTCAACGTCACTTATTGACGAAATAATCCTTTGTTTTCAATAAAAGATAAAATCTAGTTTCAAAAGTATTTATCTTCAAAATCCAAGAATGTAAAATTTTTGAAAAACAATTCAGTGTATCTGAAAGAACTCAAATATTGTTACGAAATAGCTGAATTACTTGTAGTTAAACTAAATCCAATTGGCTGAAAAAATTATATTACCAGCTTATTGCAAAATTATAAAAATAATAATTGATGAATCAGCACATTTTTATATTTGGGGAATGCAGCTTTAGAATGACACAATCCTATCCAAAATCAGAAATATGTCCCAAAATATTGAAAAAAAAATACCGCAGAGACACTTGAAAATTCATATTTTGCTCTACAAACCGATGAAACAACGGGAAAAGATCAGTTAATTGCTTTCTTTCGATTTAGACACGAAAAGGATAAGATTAATATTTTAATGTTATCGTGAGTTACCTAATTTTACAACTGGCAAGTATGTTTTTGATGTATTAATTTATATTTGGAAGAAATTAAGAGTTTTGTGTAATTCATGTATTCGCTTTGAACAAATGGTACTTCAGCTATGATTGGACATCTAAAAGGATTTGTAGCATATGTTAAAGAACTGAATGGGGATATATTTGTTACCCGCTGTTTTTTGCATTCAGAAGCACTTGTTTTCAAAATAATCGCTATCGCAATTGAAGATAGTTCTGAAACAATGTGTTAAGGAGTTAATTATCTAAAATAAAGACCATTAAAAAGTCGCTTATTTAGTAATTTAGGCCAAGATATGGAAGCTAAGTACGAATTCTTGTTACCTCATACGGAAATAAGTTGGTTGTCCAGAGGACATCTCGTACGACGGAATTAAAAGACTAAATAATAATGTTTTTTGATAAAAAAAAATTATGATTTTGTTCATTTATCCGAAGACGAAATATGATGTAAATTGGCTTATTTATCAGGAATTTTTGTTAGTTTTAATGAAATCAATTCAAGTATGCAAGGTAGGAAATTAAATATATTAAACTTATCAGATAAACTGGTGGAATTCCAAAAACAAATAGCTTCAGGGAAAAGTAAAACCAAGAAAGGCAATTTGGAAAAGTGAGAATCAATCCCAAAGGACTCTAATAAAACTAATTATAAAACTGTTATTAACCATTTGACAACATTAGAGGAGATTATTATTCATTATTTCACTAATTCAGATGTAAAAATAATTTGATTGGGTTAGTAATCTATTTGTGATAATGAATACTTTTGTATTTGAATTAGCTTTGAATGTAAGAAGAATTAATTTTGCTTTCTAATAATCAAGATTTAATTTTAAAATATTAGGTATAATCAATTAATTCATTTAGCATTATCAATAGATGCGTTT
Source organism: Argiope trifasciata (assembly GCA_026543055.1). Taxonomy (NCBI): domain Eukaryota; kingdom Metazoa; phylum Arthropoda; class Arachnida; order Araneae; family Araneidae; genus Argiope; species Argiope trifasciata. The sequence goes on from JAPMOQ010030916.1 coordinate 883,231, forward strand.
ATTCTATGATAGCTAAAAAACTTTAAAGAATATTATTACAATTTGCTAAGTCTCCCCTGTGTGAATACGGACTTTCAGTATTAACCAACATAAAAAATTGAAAGAGATCGAGACTGTTAAATGTAGAAGGCGATAAGAGAGAAGCTTTGTCATTTTTACCGTCAAATATAAATGGAATTATCAAAAAGTATCAAGCTTACATTTCGCATTAAAAGTATTCTTGTTACCTTCTAATTAAACCCTTAATAAGCAGCAATTTTTATAGTACATATTGTATTATTTTATTTTACATTCAAAATTATTATCATAAGCTATGTGCTCTGTCTATTATAGGTAAGTAAAAAATTATCGTTTTCTTTATGTGCCAATTAATTTTGAAATCCTTAAATGTGCACCATGACAAAAAAAAAGATTAAAAAGCTCTGATATAAATATATGACTGATCTATTCATAGTATAATTGATTCCCACCTCATACATACAATCTAACTTCAAGAATATATGTATTATTAATAAACCTTTTAAATCAGAAAAACATCTGTAAATATTACCATCTTCAAAAGATTATTATTCCCCTGGAATCTGATGTTACAACATTTTCAATTTTATCATTTTTATTTCATTTAAATACTTATATAAGTGATTATTTAATTACATAATTTCAGTAATAAATTGTTAGGGAAGTAACGAATAACCTTGTACGATAAATCCATTAATTAGTTCATTGAAGTATTTAGGTCATTAAGATTTATTTCTAACTTAAACTTGAATCATTAAGATTTATTTCTAACTTAAACTTGAATTATTAAATCTTTTCATATAAAAATTGAAAGAAATTTTTATAGCTTTTTTTTATTTTTTGCAATATATTTGGTAAAAATTACTATCTTTATTTCCCCCCTAAAACTACTGTGTAATTAAAAAGATAATGAATTCTTTTTCTTCCATTAAATTATTTGTGTACTTACGAATTCGGAAATTGAAAAAATAAGAAGGCCTGGAGTTAAATTCCTTTTTGCATGACGTAATGCATTAATGTATTTATTGAAGAATTCATTATATTAAAATTTTAATACTGTAAGTATATTAAGTCTTTATTAGCAGTAAAAGAAATATATTTGTGTTCCAATAATTATTTTCTGAAATCGAATTATGAATTGGTGAAAAAGAAATTTTTAACAAGTCTAGAAATCATCTAATTAAAAAAAAAAAACTTCTGAATTCAAATTTAAATTGTTTATTTTTAACATTTCAAAATTTCGCCTACGAATATGAAATTAGTTATTTAATCACACGTGTTTAGGCTCAAAAAACAATCTAACTTCAATTTTCTTAACTGCTTACTTACTATACTGAAAAGACCCTTATCAATTAATCTTCAAATCTGCTAAGCAATTTATCGAACAAAATTCATGAGACTATGCTAAACGGCATACTAAATGCTACTTGTGTTTCACATGTCAATACACAAGAAATGATTTTAGTGGATGCAAAGATTTCTGAAAATTCAATTAAGCAATGAATAATTTAAAATGCTATTCATTGTATTAAATACAGAATTAAGAAGAGCAATATATACTTACACTTATGATATCCTCTAAACTGATACAAAACATACCATTCAAACGCAAATAGAATGGCAATATACAAAGTGTACCATCAGGTTCGAAAAATTATTTGGATCCGCAATGTTATCCACTGAGAGACTTTTACAGAAATCAATTGTTTACATCTCCATTTAAATGATAATTTCATGAAATGACTTCCTCACCTTTGTATCAAGTGCTAAGATTCAAGATTTATCAAGGGATAGGGCATCATTTTCAAAGGAATTAATTAACATTCAGTTGTTGCTGTACCAAGAAATGGCTGTAAACACCTGCTTTAGAAAGAACTTTAAACTGGAACTGTATTCTGAAATACGTTTTTTGTAATGACTGAGAAGATCGTCTTTGTAGTTTAAACGTGAAGCAGAAGTCCCTTTTATTTTATTTTAGTTGTTTCCGGGTCTCAACTTGAGTGTTGAAATAAAGTTTCGGGATAGATTCAAATAAGGACGATTCAATGATTTCGGAAAGCTTTTAGATCATTGTTATGCTAAACGAAGAATGGTGATGTATTTACACTTTCTGAACCCTCGCTTTCATTAACGAAAGCTGATGTCAAAGAGAAAATTATGAGACATTATAAGGAAATTATAATACAAGAAAAATTTATCAAGAGCCTTTGAAGAACATGCTATTTTTTCTTCATTTTCCTCAAAATACTTGGATTCAAGAAGAGGAAATATGAAGAATAGTATGATTTATTTTAACTAAATTAAAAATAAATATTAAGTTTAAATTGCTAAAAAGGAGAATGATATGAAATGATAAATAAAGGGAGCGATGAATCTGTTCTGAAAATATCTGGCTCATATGAAACAGAAGTTTCATCTAGAAATTATTATTATTATTTTTTCAAGAAAGTAACAAATTACAAGTATATTATAAAATTAATTTGTATTACACTATATGCATTTATAAATTATGTTCTTCTAAAAATAAATTAAGGATTTTACTATTTACTTTTTAAACTTTCTGCTTTTAAAATAAAACTAAATAAAATCAGTGTTCTTGTTTGTGGATAAAAATGTAAATGGATTCATTTATAGGAAAATTTGGCAAAGAGTAAACAGAAGTTTTCCTAGACACAATGAAATTTTTCATTTTTCTTTTTTTCTTGAGAAAAAACATTTTACAGTTTAAATTCTTGTCTAGACCTATTTTCCCCACTTTTCGATATTAATTTTTGTAGGTAACAATTTCAACTCTCCGTGTTCATTAAATTTGTAACAGTCTTTTTACCTTTCATTGTAATCTAGAGAAATCTGCTCTCATAAGTCTCAGGCATTTACATATCTGACATTATATTTTTCCTCGAAAGTCTGAAAATTGATATCGTATCAATTACGGCCAGTATTAGTTGTTTTGATTTTTAAATAAATTTTAATTTGTCTTTTACAGTGCTTGTTTTAAGATTGAATTTTTAATTTCCATCCAAGCAATCAAACGAATTCAGAGCCTTTCCTTTTTTTATATAAAGGAATCAGAATCCATCAATTTGTTATAATGAGCTGTAATATATTTCTTTTTAGTATCTTTCTTTTGAGATCTATCTTTCTTCTGTATTATAATTTTTTATGAAATTTTTTTATTTCTTTCAGTTTTGAACATTTTTAAACAATGCAAATCAAATAATGGTCAATTACAGACATAGGAAGTTGCTTTTTCTAAATATTTAAGATAGAAGATATGTGATTCATTTAAACATATTTTGACAATTCAACAAAGCATGATACTAAATTAGATATGATATTTCAAATTTAAAATCCTATAACACATTTTTAATCAAACTAATCCTCGTAGTTGAATTGGAACTGGCGTTATTAAAAAATTGCTTTTAAATACAATATAGTGTGTTTAGCAAACATTTTTTAGGATCATAATGAGCAGTCGTAATCATAAATGACCTTTTGATAGGGTTACAACAAAAACCAGATACCATCTTTCTTTCTAAAGAAAACTATAAAGAAATCGACTCCTTCGAAATTAAAGTACTCATGTAATTGACCCGAATGATGATTTAGAAAGAAAAAAACGTAGTAATGATCATAGTTTCCTTAACTATCCATGAATAGTTTTCATCCCACAGGAAAAATAATTTATTGGGTATACTTAGCAGGAATTTTCTTCATCACAGATTTTTTTCGGGTATCATGGTTATGTGAAATGCAGAGAATGTACGTCATAATTTTATGTATGTGTGTGTGTGTATATATATATATATATATATATATATATATATATATCAAAAATTTATAACAGAATTTTATATCTTTCAGATTTTATTATTATAAGAAATTATTATACCCCTGAAATAGTTTATATAAAATATATCTGGAAAAAAATAGGGTTAGAAAACAGTTCTCTAATTAGGCTGTTTTAAACAGTCAGTATAATTAAGTAAAATATGCCGTTGCAAGGACTATATTTTTAACAATTTGCTTTCAATCCTGCCTTTCTGCAAAAATCTTATTTGATTTTTTTTTTGAATTGTTAAACAAGCGTATATACATATATATATGTCACGGATATAAAACTGGATCACTGGACCCCAGCTGTAGCAACACTAGAGGGAACTGGTTGAATTCTAAGGGGCCACAGTACAACCCCCGTTTTTAATGAAGTACGTCCAGTCATGGATGTGAGGAACCAGACCCTATTATTTTATATACCTTCCAGGGCGGCAAGAACCAATCAGTATGCTGAAAGCTTCTAGTCCTTATTTTGAGGTGTCATCTGAGAGGGAACAAATCCTTCTGGGGTCAAACTTTCTTAATTCTTATTAATTTGTGAGAGACTTTTTCGAATGGAGGTTGCAGAGTTTCGGTCAAAATAATCGAATTCTACCCCAAATTATCCAAACTCCAAAAGGGGTAGTTTATTTTATCATGCCAAATGATTATAATGGAGATTTTTTTTGGATTTATAGAAGGAAAACATCATAGAGAAGCAACAGATAACATAGGAACAGGTAAAAATAGATAAATAAAGAAAAGATTCTTGAAAATATAAAAATTTGACCCTAGTTTATTTATACTATCAATTACAAATTTACATATATCTTATCCTTTTCACATGTTTACTGAGACTGCCTTTTTTTACACAACCTATGCAAGCGTAAAAGTTGAATATTTTCAAATTTTCTGTATGTTTAAAAAATGAAAATAAGTATTTTTCTTCAAAGAAGCAAAATTCGATCCGTTATGATTTTTATTATTACAATATAATTTTAACATAATATACATTATTATTATGTGAAAGTATATTTATTAATATTAAAGTTGCAACATAAAATGGTTTATTGATGATACAGCTATTTTTTTTTCTTAAAAACTTCATTCAGTTGGCTCATCTTTAAAGAATATTCTATTTTAAAGTGAAAACCAAATTCTAAATACTCTTTGAAGCATTATTTTTGTATTTATTCTACATTCAAACCAGATTACATAATACCAAAGGCAGCCATTCTTCACACTAAGTTAGGTAAATTTTAAATTTTCCAACAATTTTAGTATTATTTTAAAATTCTAAAATTATTCAAAAACTTTGAATGTATTTTTCAAAAATTATTGATAAATTTTGAATAATTTTAAAGAATTTCTTTAGAATTTTGGAAGTGCATGTGTCCAGAAGTGCATTTAAATACTTTCTAAATAGGAAACGAATCAGGAGACATATACATAATTATTTATAATGACCAAACTATGGAAATGTTGCTTGAATGTGAGGAAATATAAATAAAATTATAAAATACTTTAATATTTTTTATTCATCGTTCAATATGATGAAATGTTTATTCAATAAGCTCAATGTGCAGTTATAAAACTAAATCAAATAAACCCTATTTAAGGGGCTGGTTAAAAAACTGTGCACAAAAATGGTTTGGTTAAAACTTTTTTTAAAAAAAGCCAAAAAGCTCAATACTATACAAAACAAATTTGATATCAAATATCATTTTAAACTTAGATATGCAAATGGCCATTAACATTTTTTCTTAACGTTCATGCTATTCAATATACTCAGAAAAAATTCTGTTCTAAAAAAACTAAGAATATTTTTTTCTGGAAACCTTTAATCATCAATTCCGATACTTCAAACTTTTCATACTAAGTTATGGTAACTATAATCATTAAAGAATTCTTCTTTAGAAACTCAAGACACATGCATACGCAATTCAAATTAATCGATATCTGAAGAATTACCCAAGATTGAGCTTTGGGGCAGATTCTGGCAAAAGGTTAGGATCATTTATTTGTAATTCTCTTGATTTCTAGCTGCTTCATTTAGAATTCCCGTTATTTTTTTCCTGTCGAATGCACAACTGGATATCATCCGTCTCACTTCCGGAAGTTATTGATGCACGAAATCCGGCTACAGGAGATGTCGGCAACTGTAGAAAAATACTTAATGCCAGTTTCCTCGACTCAAGGAATTCATCCATAAAATGAGACGACGGCTGTGTAAAACTTTCTTGCTGCTGTTGTCCTAAGTTTTGCTACGAAAAAAAAGAAAAGAAAAAAGTCTCTATTCAGTTTTCTCTTAGATTTTATGCAAAAAAAAAAAGAAAAACTGGAATAAAATAATTTGAACTTTGCCTCCACTGCCAACAAGCTATCCTTCTCATAACCACAAAAGAGAAATACATTTTATTTAACTGTTTTCCAATATTCTTTTACTGAAAATATTAGGCTATGTAGATTTTTCAAAAATATTTTTTACAAAACATTGCAAAATATAGCAGATTTTCCATAAATATGTGAATTATTTGTCAACAGATTATGTTATTTAGTTGATGTTGTAAATAAATAACAAATTGTAGATCAAAATAACAAATAACTGAACAGAGATATACACTAAATAACAGATATCTAAATAAACTGAAATAAACAAAGAAATAACAGATAACTAAACAGGAGATATAGAACTAAATAGCTTATAACTATACAACTAAAGATAAATAATAAATAACATGTAACTAAACAAGACGAGATAAACAACAAATAACATGTAACTAAATAACTAGAGTAAAAAAAAACTGTAACAAATATCTCATATTTTACATAAATGGGTGCAGTTTTTAATCTCAAATTATACAATTTTATTGATAATATGCCATTGAATGTGAACTAATTTTTGATAATTGCTTCCAAATGATTTCAATTTGTTTCCAATTTTCTAAGAACTGAGTTAGTTTGTACTTAAATATTAAGTATTACTGTTGATTCTGGAAGTCTCAAGTCAAAATCAGTCATGTACAGAAACGAGTCACACATTGAGTCGTGGATCTGTGGGCCGAGCCTTAACGTTAATTACAGAAGCAGCATTGAGTCGCGTGTGGAGTAGCCAATCAAGTAGTAGTGTACCGGTTGTTGGATACAGCCTAAGCGGGAAAATAGTGGAGAATCGCAGGCGTTTGACGAGACCATAGAGAACTCCTCCTGCTGACCGCTTTGTGTGCTTTTTATAATTATTATTATTATTATTACTGTCGATTACCACTTCTGAGCTTTGTTTTTGTGTACTGCTGAGTATTTTGTCTGTATATCTCGGCTGTATATTGAATTCGGGTTAATAAAGTAAAAGATTTAATTCCCTACTCCCGCTGAGTACCTTAGGTATACCCATAAATAACACAAATGCATTGGTTTTTTCAACACTCATGTATAAAGTCTTACTAGAAGTGAGAAGAAAACAGACTTACGGATTAGTACCACGAAGAGAACAATAGTTACGAAATTTCAATTGTTAGCAATTCTATTTTCATGTATATCTCTGAGACTCTGTCAATATACAATCACGAAGAAAATCTAAAATCTATTTTAGACCCCTTTTATACAAAATACTGAATATGGAATTTGCCGTAGATTTATAATTGAAATCCCAAGATCGTGAACCATTTGCTTTTTCAGTCGCTGTGTCCGATTTATGGAGTTTACGAGCTCAATGCGGCTGAAAATTCGGTAAATATATATATATATATATTTAGATTCTTAAGACAAGTGCTAAATTTTATTTAACCCTTAACTGATCTCAGATAGCTAAACATGCACTTTCGGTCACTCATATACTATTTTTAGCTCACTCGAAGGTATTGACATTGTAGCTTTTTATTTTGTGACCTTCACTACATGTGTATTTTTTCAACCGGTTTCAGAGAATGCATTTTGATATATTTCAGAAGGTTTCTTTACGCGATATCTGTGAGACCGCTACGTCATTTTAGTTTTCCACAAATATACAAGGTTTAGCAGATGGTTCTAAAACTTGGTCCTTGAAATACCAACAAATCTACTGATATTGTCATAAAACAGAGCTCTAAAGACTTTTAAATAAAGCAGGAATTGATTTTAGTGATGAGGATAATTGTACAAAAGAATTTTTTTTTCAATAAAAATTCGCATTCGACTCATTCTGACGAATACGTTCAAATATAATTGATTTTTCTAGTAATAATGAATTTGGAAAAATTTCTAAGCCATATTAATATACTAAGAGAAATATCTACAGAATTTACAGGCTGATTTTAGTACTAGCACTTACCCCGTACGTTTAAAATTCCCTCGAAAACATATAGCTTTCTAATTATAACCATTGCCCTTTTTCTGTTTTTCATATAATTGTTGAATTTGCCATTATATTGCTTTCTATATACATTTGTATTATTGGAAAAATAAAAATGATTCTTAAAAAAATAACAATATGTTATTTTAAAAAATAATAGTTCTTGTAACATGTGATTTGAGAAGAAAATGTATGTTCAAATGCTATTACTTTTTTCAATGATAATATATTTTGAAACATTTCTAAAACATATTTATATATCAAGAAAAATATTTGCATAATATATTGACTGATTTTCTTACTAATATTTTCACTAGGAAATGTAATTTGAGTATCCCACAAATATTGAACAATATTGTAAGCCATTGAACAATATTCACTGTATTACATAATATAAGGGATTAATATTTAATATCGCATTATACTATATAATATTGCTCAACAGGTTGTGCTACCTGGGTAATATATGCAAAAGTAAGAAACTGAAAAAAATGTATATGTTTCCCCAATTTGTTGAAATGTGACAGAGAATATAGGCTTTTATTCTTTAAAACGACCATTCGTTTACTTATTTCATAAATAAATAAGAAAGAGACTAAAGAATTTTAAAAAATCTTCTCCGCAAGGATTCACCATCTCTAAAAGATATTTCCCGCAAGGGTTTACTAAGGACGTAGGTGGGTAGCTGAATCATGAATATTTTAGCGTCAGAACACAATTTCAGATATTACTTTTAGTCACGCATTCCTTGCAACGAATTTTGAATAACAATCTCTGAAAATTGCATAGATTCATACTTTTCTACCAGTAATGCAAATTTGTCCCGTTTTATACATAATTTTGCTTAAAAATTTATGGAATTTGAAGTAACAAGAAAAAAAAAGATAGTTGCTTACACAAAAGCATTTCTTAAAACATCGACTTTTGAGGGTGATTTTTATGTAAAAAGGATCACCAATCTCGAATATCTAAAGTAGAAAATTAAAATTCAAATTGAGTTAAATACCTAACCTATTTTTCGAAAGAAATCTCCATTATTCACAATATCCAGCAATTAAAAATAAAAATTTAATTTGGTCAAAGAGATAATTTGCAAGGAATTGGTTCCATTTCACATCATGTGCAGCCTTCTTTGCATAATATATTGAGCGATATCTCCATGATGTTGCAGTATGTTCTAAATGTTGGGTTATATCATCATAAAATATTTCTGGGTATTATGTGCTAATAGATATAGTGCTATTACTTTCATTAATAAAAAATGGCTAGTTACCTTTAAGTTAAGCAAATGCACATCGCATTTATAATCTGCTTTGACAAATATATTGCATAAAATTATTTTTCTTTCAAAATAATTCCTTCGAATCTTAAAAATATGTATTTAAAAAAAGGGGATGACAAAAGAGTTGAAATCTCAGATCGGGATGAGGTTTTGTATAATGATAGTATACAATTAGAATGTTCGTTCATGAAAATAATAAAACGCAATGGCCAGTCAATTTCGAGAAAAAAAAGCAATCAAACTTTTGGTAAAGCTTATATATTGATAACTTGACACCATCTGGGTAATTGCAAAGGTTTGGTCGTCAACAGTCTGGTATGCGGAAGGTCAGGGTTCGAGCATAGCTGGGATTTTTAAAAATAATTCTTTTTCAATTAAAAATGTACAAAAACGTTTAATTAATATGGTTTTAATTTTTTTTATCAAAAATAAACCTTTATTATCAAAATACATAAAATTAAAATTTTTAAATAAAAAATAAAAATACAGATGGATTATAAAAAATAAAATTATTTAAAGTTTATTAAGTATTTTCAGATAGTTTCAATTAATATACTACTTATTTTTATGTAAGGATAAATGCTTATTCTTTTAATATTTAATAATAATTTAGCATTTTAAGGGAAAATAGTTAAGAACGTAACATTCATGGCTACAGATAATTTAGCTTGCATTATTTTCAAACCATTAAATTTGAAATTCCTAGATTTTAATAGTAATAAACCATCAATTCTACTGAAACTATATTTATATTAAAAACTGAAAGATGCTATTGGTATCTATTAAATATGTAAGCAAACGTCTCCAATTTTAATAATCAAAAGAAATAATACACAGCAAGTGTTAATTTATTGATTGCCTAGACCAGTGTGGGGAAACTTTTTTTAAGACGGGCCATTTGTAATAACTAGATGATCGTAGCGCGCCAAAGAATAATGCTTAATCATTAAAAAATTTATGTGTTCTATAAACATATACATATATTATTACATACACTTATTTAAATAGTAAAAAAGCAAAAGGTAAGAAAATTATAAGCACAAAATATAAAATGAATTTAGTGTAGTTCTTGATGTGAAGTATTATCACTTTATTTTCTGGTGTCATTACTGGTTGATGGTGCATGAGAAAAATGAAATTGAGACTGTTTTATCAAAATTTCATCATAGTCCGGTTCCATTTGCGAAGCAGAAATTCTTAAAACTGATGAAAGGTGCTCTTCTGTAATTCTGTTTCTTAAAGAAGTTTTCCTAAGCTTCATTTTTGAAAAGATTTGTTCGCATATATAAGATGAGCCGAACATTGTCATCATCTTCATTGCATGAGTAATTAGATTTGGGAAATTATCTGGATTTAAATTTTTATAAAATTCTAGTAATGGTACTGTATGGAAAGTTTGTTTCAGGAGAGTATTACAGTTCAGTTCTATTAACTCAAGTTGAAATTTTGCATCAACTTCTTCGTAATTAACATTGAATGGGGTCGCAAAAATACTAAACTCTGGTTCCATTTTTCTAAAGTCCTAAAATCTCCTTTCAAATTCTGAAAATAGTTTTCTCAAATTAATTTCGTATTTTTTAATCTTATTGTTTGATATAGTGAATTTTAAAGATTGTATTCTTGGAAAATGAGAAAAGATTTTTATGCGGGTCGTCACATTACGAAGTAAGAATGGGTTCAAACATTCTCACGACGGCACTCTTAAACGGGCCGGATTAAACCTTTCCGCGGGCCGGACTTGGCCATTGGGCCGTAGTTTCCCCATCACTGGCCTAGACAGATTGTTATATTTTGCATTCATTTTTTATAAAAAAAAAAATGATATTTAATAAAGATATATTGTAGTCAAATTTATTTTTAATTCTGATGGCCGTCAACATATGTTATAAAAGTTATTTTGATGCTGAATTAATTGAATATTTATTTTAAAATTGATTTTATTCTACTTGGAAGTTTATTATTCTTTTTCGGAAGATTTCTTATTGGAAAGCTTTTCCAATAGAATTTAAGTACTAGAATACATCTGATAGTTTATGTATTTTGAACTGTGTATTTCTTTCCGAGTAGAATTTATTGAATTCAATATTATGACTACTTGTAAATTTATTTTAAGCATATTTTATGATAATATATTTGCGTTGTTTTTTCTTCTTGTTTTCGTCAACAACAATTTTCTTCTTGATGATGACAAACAGTTGTAGTTTCAATTTTTTTTTTTTTCATAATTAGCCCATAGCTACATAAGTTATGCTTTTAATGTACTTTTTCAAATTCTTTGAACGTACAATTAATGCTTATTTGCATAAGTAGACAATCTTGAGTTTTTATTTTCTAAGTTCACCGGTTTTTAATTTATTTTACTTTTTTAAAGTAATAGTGTACAGACTCCATGTTATTATCTTTATTGAATGAAAATTGCCATCCTTTTTTGGTGCATTGATATTTTTGTTCAATTAGTGAAATCCTTATCTATTAATTCTCTTAAATATTGCACATACCATGAAAATATTTTTTAGCAAGCATAAAAATTCATTGCTCCACTATTCTGCTGTCTCTTATATTTTAAATATTTTTTATTTCTATTTTCAGCGAGAAATATTTTATAAATACACAATGGCGCTTGAAATCTAATTACATATTTTAGACGAAATGACAGAAATTAGAATTGCATTGAAAATTATCGAAATGATCTAAGAATTTTAAAATATAACTTGTCATGTTTTTATTAAATTACAAATTTAAAAATGCTTTGTTGGGAAACCCACGAAGAAAAGAATACGCGTACAAGGATACTTAATTGACAAATTTAGCAATCAATAATCCAGTAAACCAGCTGATTACCAAAGGATGCTAGGAACAAATCAATATCAGTAAATATCTCAATTATTTTCGTATGTTAAAATAATGCTTTTTATCATTATTTGATAGCAAATTTCGTATTTTTATTTTTCTTGCTAAATTTAGATAAACTTAGATAAATGTAGGTATATGTTTAGATTGTTACCCAATGCAAAGAACATTTAACCTATATAAGTTTCATATCATGCTAATTTATCTGCTATAATTTTCTCAAGGCTAAGTAAGATTCACTTTTTCCATAACTTTCATATGCATAACCTTCATCATTGGCTATTTAAGAAATGTCTTTTTTACTGCTTGGCCTAAGCATAAACTTTTATGACGCACTAGCCATAAAAGATGATAGCAGAAGAAAAGAATAAGAATCTGAATAGCTTAGAATGTTGCGAAATTCTCGCGTAAATAGAATGTCAGGTGCATCGATCGCATGAATAAAAATGGCCGAGCTGAATTCAAAAGAGCCTTATTTTACTTGGAATCTTTTGAGTTGTTTAGCTTTATTCCCACACTAAAGGCTGCAGTTTTTTTAAACTTTATTACTGTTGACAATACCCAGGTAAAACGTTCTGGCGGTCGTCAGAAAGTAACTGTTAGCGTTTTCTGTTGATATTTAATTAATTTTCTTATGAAATATTTAAGCGTAATTATTTAAAACAAATAAAGCATTCTTTCTGTTGTTATTTTTATTTATTTATTCTGAACATTTCAAACGCCATTTTGTTAACACAATGCCGAATCTTAAATTTAATAAATATTAACTTTTACAAATGTTACACTTTTTTTTTTCATCTATAGATTTTTGTATTAACACGAAAAAAATGCGTCTGCTAAAAGTCTCCGTCATGAGATTGGTGAATTCGAAGTTCTTGGCATTCAAAATTATTTATTGAATTCATTTCTCTCACTATCTGTCTACCAGTGAATAAAGTAGCTAGACATATAAAACCTTCTAAATCATACTTTAATCAAAATTGTACTTTTTGTCATATTTCACACGATCTCTGTCTTCATAATGTCTTTTATAACAAGATGAAAAATCGTGAGCATATAACAAGATAAATGTAAAAACTTCTCAGCATCCTGGCCAAGGGTTTACTTGTCTTCCATGGGCATGGATGCTCTTCACCCTTATGTTCTGTTATTGAAGGGTATGAAAGCGCCCTCCCCTCTGTAAAAAGAAGTTGTGCAAGCGAGTGTGCCATCTTCATATGACCAAGAAGTCAGATATTTGGGGTGTTCAGAGTCTTTACCCTCAGAAGCGATTGCAACCCCTTTCTGTGGTAGGGCGGACACGACATCAACATCATCAATGAGAAAACGCAATCAACTGTATTATAAGTTTTAGGATTCATTTTACAACTTGTTTTAATTTAAAACGACTAATGAATTCCAATTTTTAACTTATGTATTTAAAAATATCAAAGTTTTCTGTTGTAAAATTTTAAGACACACGCACAAATATTTTAATTTTAAATGATATAAGAAATTTTGAATTAAATTTAGAAACAGTTTATCTCAGCGCTGAAAGAGAGGTAAGAACCTTTCTCAGATATGATTTAATAATAACATTTGAATTGAAATATGTGCAACCATATACAATAAATTTCCGCTTCACATTCTCAAACAGATACAATTTTGCCCAGTAATTTATTTATCTTTAAGAATATTATAGTTCTGAAAACATTAGAAATGTAAGCGAGTTCAGTTTATATTTAAAATTGGAACCACCTTAAATGAAAAGTTACCCACGAAGTGGAGATGCAAATTAGTATCAGACCTGAATTTCAAATTCAGTAAAGGCATTTACAGACTTATAGTACATACCACTGAAAATTAAAATTAAATAAAAAGAAAACGAAGCCATATTTTAGAAGTAATACTTAAACAAATACTATTGCAAATACTCTAAAAAACAAGATTTGTATGAAAGGTAATGCCATTTTATTTAATCCAAAGACAATTTTTATACTTTTCGAATTAGAAGCAAAATTTTTTGAAGCGTTTAATTTTAAATGGGCATAAAGTGATTTTATTACATGGCATAAAACTCATTTAATTCTCTAAATGCTCTTAAAAGTTAGCACGAAACTTTTGTGTTAAAATTAAAAGCTGTGAAGCAATAAAAATTAACTTTTTTCCGTTGCTTTAACAACTTGGCTAATGCTTCTTTGTGGAAGATATAACATAATTTTATTATTAAGCACTTTAAAAGGATATAAGGTTTATTTAACGCTACCTTAGTAAAGTAATAAAACTTTCATTTGAAGCTTTTAAAAGTTAAAGAAGTTTTCGACTTCATTAGCGTTGATGGTGAGACATAAGAAAATGGTATTTAAGATAACAATTAATGTTGTTGGAACATTTTAGAGTTTAAAGAATGTAAAAAGGTAAAAAGTAGACTAAAATAGTTGCAGTTACGTAGCTGAAAATTTTAACAAATGTATCATTTAAGAAAAAAAAATGGTGAACTTTTATTTTATTATTTGAATTACAAATGTAAATAGACTTTATTCCTATTTTAAGGTGGTTTTACATTTTACCAAGGATAAATATTTAATGCTTAAAGATCATGGTGTTTTATCCGTAAAAGAAAGAGTCATTTAGATAAAAATGCATGATTTCTTGATTTGATAACGTTTTGAAATTTAATATCCACATCACTTGATTTAGTATTGCAAAATTAATTTGCTTACCTTGGGAATGGAAATAATAATATAAAAAGATTCAGGTTACAATTGTGATTTATTTTTACTTTATGTATGATTTTTAAAGAAATTCAACTAAATACATAAAACAAAAACATATCTAACATTAAAATATTTCTTTTATATTCGCCAAAATGATATATGTTCCCATTTTGGGAAAACGGCAGTCATTAATTTTAGCTAATCGAATATTTCTATTGCAAAAATTACTAAATTTATAAAGAAGGTTTTTAAAACCATACTTTTATTAATACTATATTAAAAATTATTTATTATTATCTGCAGTGTATAATTCATTTTTATAAATATAATAGACAAAGGAGAATAAATATTTCTTTGAATTCCTCAGCAGGTGATGTCATCAGTAAAATTATTCTAGTGTATAGATATATTATTCATAAAATATTAATGCTCAAAGTTTCAAGATTCAACCAAATTAAGAAATAAGCTTTAAAATTTCTATATGCATAAAACGCAAAATGTGCTCGTAAAATCACTTCGAATTTATCGACATCTCATACGTTCATATTATTTATATACTTTCCTGACAGAAAATCTGAGAAAACTCTTTTTAAGTTCAATAATATAAAAAAAGTAACTTCAATCTAGCAGATTTAATTATAAATCTTATAAATTGTATTCGAAGAAAACAGAAATTAAGGATAAAGGAAACTATGAAGAATCTACATGAGATTCAGCCAGAAGAAACGAAATACAAGCATAAAATATTTTTGTTAAAGGAACGAAGTAACCGAAACACATGAGCATCGCCAATTAATTCCGCTATTTAGAAATAGAAATAATAATTCAAAACGTGTGAGTATAATTTAAAATGATATAGTGTGATTTTTTGATAGGGTGCAGCTCATCAAAATTCATTGACATACTTAAATAATGCTCATTAATACATATTGTCTTCGGCGATTATATCAATTATATTAGCATTACGTTGAAATGTTTTGATGAAATAGCATCCATCAAAATATTTAAGTCGTGAATTGTCTAAAAGTTCGTGATAAAAAAACTAACACACCCGACAATAGATAATGACGCTTTATTCCGAAAAAAATTTAAAACACACAGATGAAATATATTTAAAATAGCACTACAATGAGCAACAGTAGAAAAACATCAGAACACTATTAAACAATCACAAAAGCCTAAAGCATTCAGAGAGCACTTGTTGTAAATCAACACATTAAAGAGAGACTCGATTACTAATTGTGTAAATTTTCTTTTATAGTTACAATGAAAAGGCGTTTAATGTTCTAGAGGAAGCGGCGAAACTCGAGTTATAATGATGATGCTACCAAAATTATGGATCATTCTAGAACCTTAACTTTTGTTATCAAATTCATTATATTCGTCAACAAATGGTCATTCAATTTACAAGGCCGGATTTTTTTTGTCTCAGATCCAATTCAGCAACAATCATAATGTCTGTAAAACTTTTTCCCTTACTAGGACACATGCAAAGCATAATATTACAAATTACTAATTGTATCTTATTCAAAATCCACTCGATCAGTGGGAATTGGCTCGAACTGACATTCATATTTTTTGCATACTATTAATTACAGAACGCTCTCTTTTGTGGAAACATACGATAAAGTCAAGGAGCATTCGCAATTCTTTCCTGTTAGTTTGGATAGAGGATACATTTCAATTCTTTTGCATCATTGATTGATTTTGAACTGATAAACCGGTAATTTCTCTATTGTTTTATTTTTATTTTTATTTTTTAAACTTGGTGGCTACGGAATATTTTACTAAATGATGACATTGAAAATTTTAACCATTGCAAACAAAACAATGAATGGACACACTTTTAAAACCTGAATTAGGAACCTATAAAACAGTTATCCTATGATAAGAATAATAGATTCATCCTAATAAAATAACATCCATCCATAGTAAAAAATACAATCCGCAGCACAAAAAAATTGTATGTAAAATTGTAAGCCAAGAATGATGTTAAATGATACACAACTAATGAAGTTCTGATACTAAATAATTTTTGATTTGCATACATTTTTTTCAAGCATATTTATATGAAGAACTATAAAGTCTTTAATAATTATCGACAAATAGTCCATATGGAAATTGTAGTCCAGATGACAATTCTTCGAAGTATCCACATATCATTCTTGTTGGTTATAATTTTTATGAATGGTTTTAAAGAGAAATTTACTTTGAAATCTTGGACACATGTTGTAAAATAAGCATCTTTAATGAGGAAAGACGTCGAATTTTCATCCAAGGCAGTTGACGCAATTAGTCGTGTAAGCTTCGATACCTAATTACTCAAAGGTCAAAGCCCTTTAACATCTCTTTTGGTAGAGAATAGGGAAATTTTTAAACTATCAGCTCAATCACAGAAATTGTGTAAAATTTGAGAACTTATCGAAAGTTTTAATTATTATTGCAATAACATGATTATATGAACAGTTAGATTTAATTATTGTGGCAACTCGCAAAAAATAATGTTGTGTTTTAAGGAATCACATTCTTGAATAGTTTCGATACTTATCTGAAGATTTTTTCACCACAAGAAATATCATTATTGTTTCGTCTCGCTCACAATAAGCCCTCAGTTTTTCAAAATGTTATAAAAAAGAGGCTATAAAAATTTCAACATAGCTAAAATGTGGTTCATTTTAGACAAACTCCCATTTTTTTAAGAATTTTAATTTTTGCTTTAGCTCTTAAATTAGTTTTTTTATTCATTTTATTTTCTTAACTTGATCGCAAACAACAAATACAGATCGTCCCTGTTGAAACAAAACAGAAAATTTAAATCCTCACAAGAATATGTAATAAATTATGTAAACACACATGTCCTTTCCACGACACCTAATTAAGAACATTCGAATTAAAAAAAAAACAGTTTCTTACATTGCAATAATAATAGGAAACTGAAGGATAAAAAGTAATTACAACATGATTACGCATATCATGGATTAGATACGCCTAAAATGACGGTCAAATGAATACTATTATTCATATTTCGGAGGTAAAAAAGAAAAACAGATAAAATTACCAACAGTGATATTCGGCAAACCATAGATTATTTCCTAGATAGAAAAGAAACTAAAATAATACTCTATAATTCCTGTAGTGGCACAGAGAGAAAGAAAAACAGAAATATCTTTAATTTGATTGGACAAAACAAGAATTAGCACCGTGAAACGAGAAAAAGCAGGTGAGAGTAAGGAATATAGAAATTATCTATCTAGGTATATTAAATAAATCAATCTGCTGCATTTAACCCTTAACTAAAAGGTCAAAATTTAGGACTTAATTGGGGAGGCGCAGTCTGAGAGACTACATTGTCTCTATACTCAAATTAAATTTCCTAGTAAAAGTAATAGTTATGAAAAGCAGTCATTATATTCTGACAATAGTTTTCTTGACATATAAATATGCTTTACAAATTTTTCACTATGTATTAACATGTATTTGCTTTGGAACACATATTTTCTTGTCAAATTACATGCTGCTACAATTAATATTCTTGAAAAAACATATTAAAACTTATTATTTTTAAATTATATTTATTTTTCTAGTATACAAAGATATATAGAAAGCAATATAAGAGAAAAATCAATAATTAAATAAAAAAATTAAAAATTGAATTTTTTAATCGGCATATCGCTTTCTAAGGGCATTTTAAGCACATAATTTAGTACAAGTCTAAAAATCATTCAATAAAATTTGTATATATTTATCTTGTCTATTTTAGAAATTTTCAAAATACATTATCACTAGAATTAATTATATTTCAACATACATATCAGAATCAGCCAAATGAGAACTTTCATCGAAATCATTTTCTGTATAACTATCCTCATCGTTAAAATCAATTTTTGCTTCATTTAAAAGTATGTGGATCTATGCTTTATAGCGAAAATCTATAGGCTAGAGGATTTTTGAGAAACAAGTTCTGGAACCATCTGCTAAACCTTGTACAAAACCGGGCACTGAAATGGAGAATGGTCTCACCGACTTCACACTAAGAGATAACTGAAATATTTAAAAAAGCATTAGCTGAAACCGGCTGAAAAAATGCACGTGTAGTGAATGTCACGAAACAAGAAGCTACAGGTTCAATTCAATTGATTGCGTTATAAATAGAATAGGGGTGATTGAAAGTTCATCGTTAGCAGTGTGACTCCCCTGTTAAATCTTAAGCCTTTTGGCAATAAAATGAACTCAAAAAAGTAAAAAAAAAAAAAAAATTACCTCTACATGAGTTTGTGCCATAAGACTTTAATAAAAAACTCAATTCATCGACATAGAATGAACCAATAGGGAATGAAATAGAATGTATTATGATGAATGTATTGATTGTGAAATATATATTAAAAATAGTGCGTAAACATGCATTATTTTCATTTATCATACAATTACATAGTTCTTTATTTTAAATTATATGGATTTTGATAAAAACTAATGAAAATTAAGTCAAACTTCATTTTTAAATAAAATAAAAAACAGATACCTTTAAAATCTTTAGAAGCAAAAGCAATTCTTATTAGATATCAATTTAGAATGAAAAAATAGGAGAAAAATTTTAATGGCAAAAAAACACAACTTTCTTTTGAAATTGTTATTTTCGTCGAAAAGTTCTTCGACGGCTTGTCAGTGAGACTTCTTCGAAACCCTCTCCTTAACTGGGTAAATGTCTATTTGCTCAAAACGCAGATCGATTCTCTTAGAAGACAGCAAAGTTTTCCGGCGTCACTTTCATATTGCATAGATAAGTGTTGAGAGCGTTGACATGGAGTGCCCGAAGTGTCACTTACTAGTAAAGGGGTAAAAATATTGCTGAATAAAACTTTCTGGGAGCCAAGAGAATTGACAGTGAAAATGAGCTTGCCATACTATGGTGTGTAAAGTGAATATTCATTTTCTTAAAAAAATACCCGGAAGTGTTTATGCATGGATATGTATGTTGAAAATGCGAAAAGGTTGTATCATAGGATGTTGAAGTATGATGACACTTCCTGCAAAGATTAACGCTTCTTATAAAGTAAAAATGTTGAAACATAATAAAAATATTTGTAAATAATATAGTTATATAAAATTTTATTTATTTGAAATATAAGCAATATATATTTTTTAAGAATACTTGATAACATAACTATGAGCTAATTTTGATCCACTACTAGTGGCGGCATCTGGTAGACAGTATACAAGAATATTAATTTAAATATTTTCCTGGGTCTTCTTTCTTGGATAATTGTTATAAACAAAGAAAAAGGCAGGTAAGTATTAAAATATTGCCGGAGGCTCTAACTAAAACACCATGTTTAAATTCATTAAGCGAAAGTTTCAATCTAATTTTCTTTTCGTAATATTTTTGAGCAGTTATCATTTAGATAAGAGGAAGCAAAGGAATTCTAACATCCACTAAGAAATTTAGTAATGGTGACTGAAATAAATAATAGTCTCGAGTGTTTTGAAAGTGCTGATGATCAATCAGTTAGTAAAATCATTCAAAGAATTGTAGTAATTTAAAATATTATCGAAAGTGAAATATTTACTTAATGAACAAAAATTAAATCTGTTTAAAAGTGATTGGGGATAATTTTAATTTTATAAATCAGTTTAGAGCTAAATAAAGAAGCTAATAATCGTTGTCAGGTCCTGTAACGTCAGATAATCATTTCTTACAAAATAATGACAGAAGATAAGGAGATAAAAATTTCCCTCGAAGAATTACAATAAAATTGTGTCTGAAGTCGAAATTTTATTGCTTTATTATTATGTCTTAATAGCAATATTTTCCCTTATTTGCATATAGTTAACAAAACTATGACCATTAATGAATTTTTATTTCCAAGTCCTTACCAGATCCCTTTAATCGATTTTAGAAAAGTAGTGCAGGAAGCTGATTTTTAGCAAAAACCATTATTTCTAATTTTTTTCCTTAATCCCTCCCTCCTTCATTTGAGATTCAATACTTTTTCGCATTAAATACGGAAGAGAAGAACATTTATAAATCTACATAAAGTTTTTACGAATTAAATTACGAATAAAGGCTCAGAGAAAGATTGGGATTAATGAATAGGATTTAATCCTTGTTCTAGTTTTTCATATAACTTAGATGAACAGATTCATCAGACAGCTGTGCAAAATTATTTCTTTGATCTTCAATTACAATGAAAAAGTTTAAGTTTAGGATTTTTTAATACCAAATACTTCGCTTCTAAACATTTTATCTTACTGAATGGAGTAAACACTAATTGCTGTAAACTGCGAAATATGTTATGTAGAATTAAATATTGTTCAAGATATAAAACAGAGCTGAAAGCAGGATCAAAAGGCAACAGGTATGTATAATACTCACTAAACAACGGCTTTTCCATATGGTAAATAAAGTTTTATTAAAAAAAATTTCCCATACATTTTTACAAAATTCTTTTTCGATGCACTTCAAAATCTGAAAAAAAAAAAGTTTTCAAATAATACAATTTGATGATTTTATTTATTTTTTTTTGAAAATTTTATATCTTAAAACTATTTTAAAACGTATTTAACAATAACTATATCCACAGTTTTAATTACTGTTTTTATACACATGCTCTTTGAAACGACATCAAATACATTTTTATCTACACGTTATTGTACTAAAATTAAGAGTAAGTATTTAAAAAGAATAAAAAACAGACAAACCAATCCTAAAGCATAATTATGCTATGGAATTTCGGAATAAAGCATTTAATCATCTTTAAAAATTTGTCTTTTTAGAGATATCTTCTTTCTGCCTTAAGAAATAAAAGTTTAGTTTAGTTATATTAACGTCCCGTTTAGAGCAACACGAGGGCTATTTTGGGACGGACCTCGTAATTTTGAACCACGGTCAGATGACGAGGACGACACCTGAACTGGCACCCCCCTCTCCACACCAGCGGGAGGAGATTTGGCCTAACAGATTTAACGTGCAACAGACCCCCTCACATGGCGGTTCTTCGGTGAAATCGAGTCTCGAACCTGAAACCCTCCGGTTCCGAAGTCGAGACTTTACCACCGGGCCACCGCGGCCCACTAAGAAATAAAAGAAAACTTTAAATTTTAACAAACGAATTACTTTTTGTACTTTAAATTTAAGAACAAAATTTGCAGAAAAGTACATGGGTATTGAAGTGCGTAAGGAAAGTTTTAGGGAATATTTCTCAAATAATGTCTACTAAAATTGTTATCCCTCTTCAGAAAATGAAATTGTAGGCTTTGGTTAAATCCGTAAATGCCTCGTGAGTTCAGATTTTTATTTACACATTAGAGATTATGTAATGATAAAGATGTCCAGTAATAGTGTATTAATTGTATAATATTAGTTAATAATAATTAAGAAAAATCTAGGTTCGAACTGAAGCATGCGACATTTGGCGATTAATTTATGACGTACAGTTAATGTGCAAGTAGCAAAGGATCAAACATCCTTTGGGCACTTATTTTCCGATCAACTGAAGCCAAAATTTGGCATAAAACTGCAATTATAACCTTAAGATCAATTACTAGATTTCTTTCATTACAATTATTGCGTTTCAAAGTGCTGGAAATTATTATACATAGAAATGAAATTTAATCAAAAATATTATTAAACTTATAGAATTATAATACTGATGATTTATAAATACTTAACGTGTCAACATGAACAAGCAAAGCTACATAATACCCAGGGCAATCCAAAACAAAAAACGTTTACGAACAGCAGCATTTGGAAAGTAGAAATTGTGGATGGAAATATTATTTCCCATAGTGGGGAACATGACATTATTTGTTTTAGACCGGTCATTCGAGCAGATAGTGTTAGAACCGACATCTGATACAGGGACATTAACGGCAAGACGTCTAGAAAAGTGATCTCTCACAGAGGTTTGAGAAATGATGTGATTTCTATGAGCTACGAATGTGTCCACATCGGACATTCACAGACAAATCGTTTAAATGTACGAGAGCGAGGCAATGAATAGAATTAACAGGTAACGAAATGGTATCGTTCCTTTGAAGCGTCCAGAAATATGGTTGGAAACATTTAGATAAGATCACTCTATAAATCGTTTTCATTCAATTAATTGACTGCCTTTACAAAACTGAATTCAATTAAATTATATGTCACATCGGTATCTGGCGAATCCTCTTGGGGGGGGTGGGGGTGATACCGTTCTAACAGAAAGTGGATTTGAACTGACAATAGAGTAATTTCAACAGAAATGTAGTAAGGGAACAATATTAAATTATCGTTTAAGGGAAATGTCATCTTTCAAGAATTAAAATGAATTTATAACAATCCAGAATACTTTTCGTTGCTTTATCACTATAGATAGCAGTTCAAAATTTAAATTAAATCTTCTGAATGTAAAGGAAATTAAATTTATTGCTTAGAATCAGGAATCTTGGATAATATAATAAAGATGAGTATTTTTATTGAATTTGAAGTGAAAATAAGCGTATTGC
The DNA here is from genome assembly GCA_026543055.1 of Argiope trifasciata. Lineage (NCBI taxonomy): Eukaryota > Metazoa > Arthropoda > Arachnida > Araneae > Araneidae > Argiope > Argiope trifasciata. The sequence continues at coordinate 906,704 of JAPMOQ010030916.1, forward strand.
GTTCTAAGAAATGAAATTTCAAAGTAATTCCTATTCATAATCTGACAGGCTCATTTCTAATAAATTTACAGGTAGGAAGTTTTTAATACCAGCATATTATTCAGCTAAATATAGTAATACCTTATTATTTAACTCTATTAATTTATACATTTTCTAAGAACAGAATTTGGTGAATTGGTTTCGAACATTCACCTCCATCCATTTGAGTTTTGGTTATTTATCATTTTAAAGAATATTTTTTCTTGAAAATGAGAGCAGCATGAAGTAGATAATCCGATTAACTATTCGCTTTATCCTCACATTTTTGTCATGAATAATGTGATTTTTATAGGTCTTAGATAAGAAAAAAGCTCCATTTTCCTAGAATTTCTGAATATTAAACAATATAATCTCTAAATAAACAGTTTGTACTCTTTTAGAAAAAGTGTCTGAAACGGAAACGATAGGTGATATTATTTATCTTTAATTTATCAATCTAACATTCGTCTCAAATATAACGGTATTTCAGAAATGAAATTAATGATATCTGAGAAGATTAAATATTTAATTACAATTTCAATGCTTTATTAAAGAAAATTTTGGAATTGGTATTATTTATAATTGTTTTAATTTCAAATAATTGGATACGTTTCTTAATTTACAAATATACTGATACATTAATCATCTCAGAAATTCTATTCAAAATCAGAAATCATTTCATATGGGGTTCTTTTTTCGATGATAATGTCTCAGTAACTAACTGTATTAAAATTGTAGCAAGTGAATTTATATATATTAAATCTATCTGGAACGTTTCAATTTATGATTAACTCTATTTTACACTTCAGCCCTGACAAATTTTATAGATATAATTACTTGAAAAATTCTGCATTTAGAATATTTTTATTTCAAAAATGCACTGTTTGTGCTTCTATTCAGACTCGAAACCTGGATTAAACATCATTTATCACCATCTTTGTGATCTTATTTTAAGATAAATTGTTTAATTGATAGTCTGAAAATAAAAATTTCTAGAAAATGTATCCGGACATATACAGCTAGAAATGTTTCAGTGTGCATTTTTAATAAATTATCATAATGTATATTGGGAAAGTATTAAATAGTATTATTACCAACGTATATTTGAAAAATAGAGAATCTCATTATGCGAAAGAAAATAAAATCTCTATCTGTAAATGAGTAATTTTATTATTTTAATTCAACGTTTCAGTATATATGATTTCTTTTTCATAAATAACAATATTTCCTTACATCATACTTCATTTTACTTTAACTTTTAATGGATATAATTTATCGAGGAGTACCTGCTTATAGCAACTACAATATTTCTAAGCGACTAAATTAAAAACAAATAAGAATAATAAATTTCTCGAAAATAATATGAACCAAAAGTAAATATAATGAATCACTTTTCTCATCTTAGAATTTTAAATTATATAAACTCTAAATTTCCTCATCTCACAAATTAATTACATAAATTCTGTAAGAGATATAGATAGTACAAAAAAACCCTTTTAAATCGAAAGTTTCTAAAAGTTGCAGAATCAGGAATAAATGAATGGACTTTAATGAGAAACTTGTAAATGAGGACTTTAATGATTAGATGGCGATTTAAGTATTTGCTTCTGAAGCCTGCGTGGCATAATTAGAAACAAATGACCTTTTGACCTTTATCTTTCGATAGATTAGCACTATTTTTCTTTTTGGTTTTGTAGGAAAGTAGTATCGTTATACGACTTTAAAATTCGTAACTAGCCAATGAAAGTTTGAACGAGGTAAATGAGAATGAAATTGGATTTTGTTCAAATCAATAAAAGAAGGAAAATTTATAAGACAGTTTCCTAGCAAAATGTTTTTCTGATTATTCCTGTAGCAATAAAATTCCAAAAAGTATAGCAAATTTATTTTTTAAATTTTACTAATATGCGATATTATCAGACTTACTAAAGTAATTTTAAACGCATTATATGTAATTGTTATCGACATAAATTTAGAAATGGATCTTTTAAAATACAAGTTACTAATCTATTGAATGAAAAGGGCAAATTTTCATTTTAATAAAAAATATGTTTTGATATACTGCTAAATCTATAAATTATTTATTAAAAATACCACTGCAATATATACACTCATGGAAAAAAAACCCAACACTAAGAAGGAGCTGTGCTAGATAAACGAAATTTGGTAGGCGTGTTTATACATCTGAAAGATGACGTCGATTCAAATTTCAAGCTACGCTCGTAAGTGTTGCGCTAGTAGCGACACTATGAACATGCAAATGAGGCTTGCTTTAAATAAGCGCTGTAAAGTTCGTGATCGTTATTTACAGTTGAGATTTGACGTAGGTGGTTAATGCTAGTCAAGGATGCCTTTGAGAAGACGAAGAAGCCATTATCAACAGCTCACTGAGTTTGAACGAGGTCGTGTTGTAGGGCTACGTGAAAGGTGGGATTTCTTTCCGCGATATTGCTGAAAGACTTGGCAGGAATGTATCCACTGTGCATGAGTATTGGCGGCAGTGGTCAAGGAAGGTACTGCCTCAAGAAGACCAGGTTCCGGGCGGCCACGTGGTACTACTGAGAGGGAAGACCGTCGTATTCGGCGTATGGCTGTGGCTAATCGTACTGCGTCTGCAGCTGAAATTCGAGCGGCAGTTGGCACCACAGTGACACAACGAACTGTTACAAATCGGTTACTTCAAGGACAGCTCCGAGCCAGACGCCCTGTACAGTGCATTCCACTGACTCCAAACCGTTTGCGACGTGAATGGTGTCAAGCTAGAGCTCATTGGAGGACTGGAGATCTGTTATGTTTTCTGATGAAAGCCGGTTCTACATTGGTCGCAGTGATAGCCATTTGCTGGTTCGAAGGAGGCCAGGTGACCGCCTGCTAATGACCTGTCTGCTGCCTAGACACACAGGGCCTACTCCTGGAGTTATGGTTTGGGGAGCAATTTCATATGACAGCAGGAGCACTCTCCTGGTTATCCCACGCACCCTGACTGCAAATTTGTACGTCAGTATAGGATACAACCTGTTGTGCTGCCATTCATGAACAACATTCAAGGGGGTGCTTTCCAACAGGATAACGCTCGCCCTCATACCGCTGTTGTAACCCAACATGCTCTACAGAGTGTCGACATGTTACCTTGACCTGCTAAATCACTAAATCTTTCTCCAATCGAGCACGTATGGGACATCATTGGACGACAACTCCAGCGTCATCCACAACCAGCATTAACCGTCCCTGCATTGACCGCCCAAGTGCAACAGGCATGGAACTCCATCCCACAAACTGATATCCGACACCTGTACGACACAATGCATGCACGTTTGCATGCTTGCATTCAAAATTCTGGCGGTTACACCGGTTACTAATGTACCAACATTTCACATTTGAAATGGCTCTTCTCGCCAATGGCTCTACCTTTGATCTTGAAACTTTAATCAATTAAATATGTTACCTAGACAAATGTATTTCTAAAATTTCATTACTGTACAATAATATTTTCTTGGTGTTGGGATTTTTTCCATCAGTGTAATAAAGGGGTACAGATGTATTAAATGCCATCCCGAAGATCATCTTAGCTGCGATTTCATTTCACTGAAATTTATGATTTAGAAAAAGCAAACACAAAAAAGAAGTTTAAATGCTAGGTCATTTGCATTAAATACTGAAATTTTGGTTATTTTCAACAATACCTTGATTAATATTAATAATGATGGATAATTAATAAGGTCGACCAAATCTTTAGGTACTTTAAGGAAGTCCTATATCCAAGCACTTGAATGATCATTTATGCAAATATGTCACATGGTCAAAAGGGATTTTATATATCGCAATTGAAAATATGAATAATATTAACAATATATTGGTGTCCTCTGCTTATGGCAGCAATTAAACTGCCAGACTGTGCGAAAGAAACTTTTTAAAATATTGTAATGCAATTCATTGTTTGTTATTCAGAATTCTATCGATGCATCGAATAATAAAATTAAACGCATTATTATATAAATAATAATAAAAAAGAAAACAATGAATTAAAAATACTTTATCCTCAATACAGATATTTCATCTAATCATTTAACTAGATGCACGTAAATCTGAAAACATTATTATAATAAACTTCTAATAGCTCACATAAAAAACCAGCTTGTGTGCAATGAATTTTGAAAATAATGAAATTTTACTTTTCGGGAACCGATTTTCCATCTCAAAATATTTGATTTTCTTTTTATGTAGTTTTCTGGTTCTTGAAATAATAGAAGTTCTGAAAAATCAGCACTTAGAAACAAGCAAGTTTCTTTTAGAAAGAAAACTCTCTAATTCATCAAAAATCCCAAAGTCAAAAGATTTTTTAAGAGCTTGATAGAGTTTTCTTAACTATTGGCCATTACAGAGATTGTATGTATCTGAATCTTTCAGGTTGAATCATTCTAAAGTACAATTTCCTGTTATTCAATCAATCCTATTTAACAAACTAAATAGGAATTTCTCAGAGATTTTTGTGGTGTTTCAATCAGTCGCCATAATTTACTTGAACGTAAATTCCAGAAATTTTAGTGTTTATTCAGTTACATTATTTGAATATATTAATTGAGTAAAAGCTTTATTTAGCATTTTCCTTCTCTCATGTGACATAAGAACAATCCTAAATCTAACAATCAGCATAATTTCATGCTTTTTTTATTTTAAGAATCTTACTTGTGGTGATTGAGGCACATCTAAGTAAACAGGGAGGCTTTAGGTTATTATGTAGATTTTGTAATTTGTACCACAAATAACTTTTATGCACTTTTTTTTCTAAATATACAATTTTGATTTCAAAAGAAAACAAAAAATAGTTTATAGTAACGAAAAGGGGATAAATGATGCTGCACGTAAGTTCTTTGTTCCTTTTAAATTTATTTGCAGTATCTTTCGCAAGGAGACGAAAGAGTATTGAACTTCATGTGTATGATATTTACAACTCGTATTATTTGTGTATCATTACCCTTATTGCTAGTACCATGCTTCCTATTCATTACCTTAAACCGAACACAGAGCCACATTTCATTTAAATACATTTTTGGAACTTTTTTTATATTACACTAATCGATTTTCCATTGACTGAAATGAATATCCTCCAGCTAGGAAAATATTACGTTGATTGTTTCCCTCGACATGGCGACCCAAACAATAATGTTTTATTCTTTATGATTTTATAACTCATGTATATCATGTTTAATTTGTTATTACTTATTCAATACCTACATTTGAAACTTTTCGCCGAATTCAGTTTGATACACATCGTCGTTTACGTCTCACTCTCAAAATCTAGTCTCTTCAAAACTCAGAATTAATTGCCGAAGTCTTGCAAGAGAAAACTTTTACACATTGGAATGTCTGAAGTATAATCTGAAGCATGTTTATTTACCTGGTAAAAGACTTTGATGAGGATCGTTTGAACAGTCATAATCACTTAAATCAAATTTTAATGAGAAGTTGCTTTCTGCTCTCATTATATGGACAAAAGCTTTTCAAGAATGTCCTATGCAATGGGAATTTTACAGAAATTAATAGCAGATCTGCTTCACCCCCTAAAGATTAAAATATGAATTCAAAACCTCATATTCGGTATAGAATGTTCGTAATATTTAGCTGTGAAAAAGGAAAAAAAAAAACTTATATAAGAGAAATAAAATTATCCTCCTATTCAGTTTGAATTATCTTTTTCAAGAAAAATTTTGATTAATTTTGAATTCAGCAATTTACATTTGTAGAAGATGTATTCTATTTATTTGATGTAAAAACTTATGCAAGGATGCAATATTTAAAAAATAGGATTTAAAATATTACATTATAAATTGATTTCTCAACTAAGGATTCAAAAATTTAAAAAAATCAATTGTAAAGTTCTAATTTTGTTCATTTATAGTAAAAACTGATCAGTGAATTTTTAACAATATAGTATATGACTTTCAATGTCAAAACATCAACTATTTTGCAATCGCTGCTCAACTGTGAATGCCTATACACAAGTATTAACAATTAAAATAAAAACTCTTAATAAACTTCTAAGATCATTGAACTTTTAAATTGGATTTTATTGCATGCTGTGTGTGTTTCTTATGTGGATTATATTTTATTAATGATAACAAAAAATTATTATGAATAAAAACTAGTTTGTATACAAAGCGTATAATATAAAAAAATAAAATAAAATCTTTCTGGTTTGACTAATTTATATACAATCCATAATCTGTTGGTGTTCCTAGATTTCATATGTTTCGATGTTTTTTTAATTACAAAAAATTTTAGCAATACAAAATTGCTTGAAAATAATATTTTCTTTCGATTTATTATATATTGACTTTTTTAGCAGATCAACGTGATCTGAAGAGTAGAAATATATGATCTTCCATTTGCAATGCCGAAATTATCAGGTTGGAAAAGGCATGATTGTCATACATTGAAATATTTCAAATAAAAGAAAAGTGGCTATATATATCAGTATGAGGACAAAGTACAAACTGCCCGTTTATCTTGGTTTTGCCTTTCAGTGGCCTTCATTTTGTAAGTGTGAGTGCTTTCCAATCAGTGGATTATAGTAGCCTATCCTGTCCAATTCAGATTGGATGTGGTTTACACCTTGTTTGTCGGTGCGATGTCTAAAATCCTAATAAACGTTTATTATGTACAAAAAATTCATATGCACCAAGAAATACCGGGAGATCTGAAATTTTAATCTGCAATCCGAACCTTTCAATGCAAATTTTTTTTAGTAAACTGCTGCTTACTCTACTAGGAGCTTAAATTACAACTTAAGCTCAAAACTGATTGGATACTAAAGGCGGAAGCATTATGCATGAAATACGTTTTTTGTATCAAATTAGATCTACTGAGTAAAGTACAAAATTTAAATACAAGGGAAAATTCTGAAACTTTTATTTAATTTATTTAATTTCTATTTAATTTAAATCAAAACATGTAAACCAAGGATTGCATAAAGCGAAAAAAGATAAAGGGATAAAGAGAACACTTTCAAATCAAAGAGCCTAACACAGAAAAACAAATTTAATTTTATGTTACAATTTCTTTGTAACTTATTCTGCAAAGCATTGTATACGATTATTAAAATTTAGCAAAGATGCTAGAACGATACGACTAGAAAATCCGAAAAGAAACATGTCATAAGCACGTTCCGATATATTTTTTTCTAAGCAAACGTATTGAATCATCAGACAATTTTCCAACTAAAAACGTTTTTAAACATGAAATGAATTGTTTCAACCTCATCAGAAAAATTATGAATGTATCAAGAAAATTCAGCAAAATCACTCCATGTTCTAAGAAGAAATTCTCTGAGCCGATAAAAGTTATATACTTTTCTTACGATGTATCCATACATCGAGTTTCTAAAATCGAAGTGAAATTATTGGATGATTTAAAGGATTAAAGAAAGGCAAAAAAATAAAACCAAATTAAGAATACAGACTGAAGTAGTTAGAAATTACATGATTTTATTTTTGGATATATATATATGTACGTAACTCTTAAGAAATTGCTTAATTTGCAAGTTTGAAAGTGAAATAGATTAATGGATAAAATTCTCTTAGTTATTTAATAATAGTTTAAGTTTTACTACAAAGCACTTTAATCATTTAAGTATATATTTTTTTTTCGAATTTAACAAGGAGATATACTTTCACCAATCTCACATTTTTTAAATGGGATAATGTTTTAATAAGGCAAACAGAAATATTATTTGATGTTTCGAAACTCGCTTGAATAAAATGTGTGTCTTTAATGAATAAAACAATTATTATCTTAGTTTTTATTTGTTTTCTTGATTTGAAAAAAATATTATTTTTTTATCAAGTTCTACATCTAAAATCATTTTTTTGAATAATGCAAAACACTTGAAAATTTCTTATAAAGAGTTATGAAAGTATTTTCTTTCAGTTTAAAATGGTAAGGGTGTTCTTTTTTATGAATTGAATAAATTGTTTTAATTTTCTTTCTCGGTTAAGACAATTCGAAATAAATTATTTAAGATGATGAAATTGTAACCATTAGATAGGGGCCCATTCAATTTTACTGCTGCATATTTACATAAAGGATAAGATAATTATTGAGTTTTAATACTTTTAGAGGGAAGTAACATTTTCTGCAATACATAAAAAAAAACATCTTCAATATGTTTCATCTTTTAAAAAAAGGGTACTATTATTCATCTGTTTCCGGGTTAACACAAGTTCCCTGCTGAAATTTAATTAAATAACCGATAAAATTTATCATTGTTACATAAGGATAATTTGAAGAACATCACTAAATATTAAAAAAATTATGATGCAAAGACATTCAACATTTAAATTTATTTCATATTTCCATTTCTGAAATAAAATTAAAGAATAATATGTTGTAGTTTCTACTAACAATATCCTTCTTAGAGTATAACGGAAAACTGTGATATCATTTCTCTTTTACTACTTCCTCTGAAATAATGATATTAACTGAGCGAATGTGTATGTAGCAAGTTGTTTTCACTAATTACCACTTAAATTTATTATGGGGATAAAAAAAGGTGTCATAAATGAAAATAAAGTGAGTTCGAAATAGTAGTTTATACAAGAAATTTTTATTTTTGCCAAAATTATTTTGTTTAACATTTTTCACAATCAACATTATTATTTTTTATAACCTTGTTAAATTTTTTAGGGTAATAATTAACACAGAAAATAAATATTCCAACAATTGTTTCATTTTTGGTAATAAATTCCGCATTTATTACAGAATAAAAATAATTCCTCGACTTGCAAACTGGGTTCAGTAAACACCATTTATTTAAAAAGCATCTAAGACGTTTCAATCTAACATTAAAAAGTACTTGCTAGTGTTAATATTGATTTTAAACCAATTTCTTGCATTTGATTCTTGTGCAAGATATTTATGATTTTCGATGCTTACCAGTTACTTTTTTAGCATTTATAACCTAAAAAAATCTTTAAATGGCTTGTTTTATATACCTAGAATGGAAAGGTGAGCAAAAGACTAGAGCCTCAAATAAGATTTGTTGAATAATTCAATGATATAAACAAAATAAAATAGATGGTATGTCGGACAATTAATTCTTATCATTGATGAATCTTCGGGACAAAACAAAAATACCTTTAATACCTTTAGTTTCTAATAGCCTGTATTCTTAATAACATATTTCAAAATTAAATATTTATTAAATTTATTAGTTATATTTTTACCACCTAAGACATTATGTATTTCAAAAGTTTATATAAGTACCAGTAAGAAAACATAAAGAACAATTTTTGAGACTTTTACAATATTATTAATTAAATAAATCAGCTTTACTTACGATAAACCTGGTTTAATATGTATAGCTATGTTCAATTCAGGGTCCAACAGCTAATTTATAAAACTTTAATAATAGAAATGTATCCATAAAAAGGGTCTACATAAAGTAAATAACTACATAGTATGTAACATGAGTCTATAAATGCTTCAAAAAATTCAAGTATTTAGCTTTTAAATAAAAAGATATAAACTTCAATCAACTGAGTCTCTATAACTGACAGGTTTATGAATATTTGAAGATGATCATTCAATAAAAACGGGTAATTTTAAACCTCTTCCTCAACCATTCCAAAGTTAATACTCTAATAAATGTCCAGGATTTCTCGACTAACTGGCATAAGAATGAAAATGTTGAAACATTTCTATTCAAAACTTCATAAGTCGATCAAATTTGATAGCAGAATATAGAAACCTTCATTTATTTATTTGAAAGTTGAAGTGTCAAGAACATTTCGTAGAATATGATTCCTTAGAACTAAAAGATGCATAAAATTTAGACTCAATAATTTTTTTCAATTATGTTCTTAGACTAAAATAAAATGTTATTATTCACATCATTTGTATCTTTTTAAAAGAAAAATTAAAACCTGAATTTTATGATGAATCTGTAATTTTTGTTGAATAATTCTTGAAATATTGTATAAAATATTGTAATTATTCAGTAGTACACATAAGGATTCTCTTTTACTTATATTTTTTAAAAAAAAGGTTTGGCTTCGGTAAAAATATTGTTTTTATTTTTATGCAGTTTAATCATTTTCACTTTAATTTAAAGTTGAAATTTTGCTTGAGATGACAGGTAAATAGAGAGACATATAGTACATTGCGAGTTTAAAAGCATTTATAACTGCACGAATAAATTATATTATTATCAAAATTTGAACCTTAAAAATATTTTAATGAAATAGCTATTAAAAGACAAATGCATACAGTATTTAATTGATAATGACGTTACATAAAATATTTAATTGATAATGACGTTATATAAAGTATTTAACGGGTAATTTTAAACAGCAGTAAGATTGGTGAACCCCCTGGTCGTCAAAGTAAATAATAAATTCACATACATAATAAATTCTGGTGCATTTAGTATTTTATAAAGTAAAGTAAAAATGAAAGGCAGTAATCAGACCAGAATCAAGCTGGTGTGTTTAAGTTGTTGATTTGATCTTAGATAGTTATTTAAGTAGCTATAAATAATTGTATAAATAATTGTGTCGTATGCGTCTATTTTTTTATTTGAAATGTTATCTCTTTGGTCGAGTTTTCCGTAACATTTAATGAAAAGTCTCATGTATAAATTACTAGTAGTGAAAAATTGAAAGCCTTTCCTTATGTGGTTATTTCGGAAATGATCGAATTATTTTTCCTTGCTAAAGCTGAGAAAGTATTGAAAGCAGTAATAAAGAACATTTCCGGTTCTGAAATTCTGACGTTAATTCTGACGTGACACATTAAAGAATATTGTTATTTGAAATAAAATTGCATCAAAAATAAATGAATCTTGAAAAATTTAAAAAAATCTTGAAACTGTGATCTAATTTTTAAAAATTTATTTAATATTTAATGAAAATATTTATCTATCAGTTAAAACTCAATCTCCTTAAGACAATTTATATAGATTAATCATTACTATAGATATTGACCTATGGGCAGTTATGAATAGTTTTATTAAAATTTCGTATTCTTCTTATAATATTGTTGTAATAATTTAATATTGTAATACAAAACTATATATTTTTTGTATATATATTTCTGTGATATTTGGACTTTTTTTATTTTAATAAAACCCAAATATCTCAAAAAGAAAGTATTGCCTAAATAGAAAATATTTTTAAAGGAAAAAGGTTATACATTTAATAAAATAGTTTTCGTGAAATATATAAGATTAATTCAGATATTTTGAGAAATATAAATAACATTTTGGTTTACCAAATACAAAAGTAAATAGTAATTTGTGATTCCTGTAAAATGCAAATATTGTGAATGTATCTTTCCCTCCAGTGAGCGATTCAGTTTGTGTCACGTCATAATATCTTATAAAGCATGCAGTTTTTTATCTTCTTTTGTGAATTAGGGACGGAGCGGAGTTAACAAATTATTTATTGATATATAGCTTTAATAAATAGCTGTATCTCAGTTTTAAGGAATATTTTACTTTTCTTAAAGAATTATTCTAATTTATTGGAAAATTTCAAATAACGACGACGATTTATTCACTAAAAATGTGGTAGATGGAAACCGTATAGCTTAGATCTTCAGACGGATACTGTAATTGAAACTGCTCCTAGAATAAATTAATCCTAAAAATGAATAAAAGTCGGGCTAAGATTTATATTTCAGCCCGGAGGGCATTTCCGGTCTCATCCTAATTACTTTCGCTGGAAAGAAAACCACAAAGCGATAAATTACGTCTTTGTATTTCATGAAACCCCTAATTGTTCTTTACGAAATTTGCATATAAATGAATCCATTTTTGTTTTTGTGGGCTGATAAGACTGACGAGAAATCTTTTTTTTAATTTAAAAATCCGAAGAGTTTGGGAAACACTCAAGTTGAAATAAATAGTAAAATTATTATTTATTTTCCAAATAACACTGTTATCAATCCTATTTATTTACTTCAAACATATCATTCACTACGAAAGGCGTTTAGTCAGAAATTGGAAGTAATTGCTTAAAATAGAAATATACGTTCCATGTTTAACATGTTCTTCAATTTTTTTTATTTCTTAAAGTGTTATTGTTACACACTTTTATGTGAATGTAATATATGAGATATATCGGGTGTCCCATAAATATTGGGACAAACTTTAAGGGGAGGTAGGGGACATTACAAGGATTCAAGATTTCCACAGCAACCCTTGGTCCACCTTTATTATATGCTTCTATGAACAATGCCATGGTGGTTGATCATGGTAGCATATAAGGAAGCAGACCTGAAATCCCTCACTCATTTGAATTGTGATCTCCCACAGAAGAGTATAGAACGTTTTAAGAGCTCGAAGCTAGCAGATATGCACCCGACTTATGGATTGGTAGAAGGAAAATGCAAGATCTACTGAAATATTGTATCGGGAAAGGTACCTCACGAGAGATGCACCGGACCGTCGGATGTTCCGCAATTTGCATCACAATTTGTGTGAATATGGGTCGTTACGAGGTAATACGACATAGTGAGGGCAAGACACGAGTCACTTGAACTCCCAGGAGGGAAGAAAATGTGTTTGATACCGTTAAAAATGTATAGTTACTGTTCCCCGCATATTTATCTCCTCGTGAACGTTTTGCACGGTCGTATCTCGATCAATGTTGCGAAGATGCGAATTTCCCATCCTGCATTTTGATGACGGATGAAGAGTATGAAGCGAAGGTATGTTCAACTACCATAATGCGCATTTATGGGGTGGTGAGAATCCCCATAGCATTAGATCACATGCTGCCCAAAATAGATTTGAAGTGAATGTTTGTGTTGTGTGGTTGGTGACTTCTTAGTCAGAACTTATTTCTTGCCATCGCCACTAACCTCTTCACAATATGTCATCTTTTTGTAAAAGGTTTTGCCAACAATATGTGACCCTGTGGCATAACATTTCAGACACCATATATGGTTTCAACATATTGGACCATCTCTCCATTATGGCAGATGTGTTAGTGAACATATGAATCAAGCGTTTGGTCACCGATGAATAAGTAGTGGTGGATCGGCTCCCTGGCAACCATGCTCTCTTGATTTAAATAGTATCGATTTGTTTCTTTGGGGTGCATTGAAATGTGCTGGGTACGCAACACCTGTGGATTCAGAAAGGTATCTGTTTGCAAGAATCGTCTGTGCTGCTGCGGACAGTCAAAGGTCCAACTGTGTAATGCATACATCACTAACAATGGTCTAAACTTTGAGCATCTTCAAAAATCCTATACCTCAGCACATGTAATATCTTTGACCGATAAGCCTTTCAGAAGATCTCAATCTTATGTCTCTTTATTTCTTGCACCTATTATACAACTTTCCCATGGCATTTCCGACCACGGAAGGCTATGCTATGGCTATGGCACGGAATGCTAGGCTATTTGCTATGCAAATCTGAATCATTGTGACGTACACTACCTCCCCTTTATAGTTTGTCACAATATTTATGGGACAACGAGTATGCGCCTTCTTTCACAGTAGTAAAATGTCCATATCTGCTAACAATAAGGATATATGCGTACTTATGAGTGATAGGCGAGACTTTCGAACTACCTTTACGGCATATTTCTTGGAGAGTGGTAAGGAGCTCAAAATGGGATTTTTTAAAATTTATATACATACTAAATGGTACCCGGCGCGTTGCTGCCACAGAAGAAATAATCTTGGAAGTATCGTTTGGAATTGGAAGTAGTTGTCGTGTTTAATTAAGAATGATAGGAAGAAAGATATTTATTTTATTATCGACAGTAAATACATTCATTGAAATTGAAGGATATATAAAGGGGAAGCATAAAATGTTTATTCTGTTTTTTTTAATTCTATTCTACAAACAAATATTCATTTTTATAAATTAGTATTGTGCATTCTTTTAGAATTGTAATGCTTGGTGTTCTTTCAGAATGGTAGTGAAAGAAACTATTTACTGCATTTTGTGACTGGTTTAATATCCGCTCAAAATTTTCAACTTTAACGTTGAAAAAAAGTGTGGTTAATATATTTTATTTTAAAATTGATTAAACATAGAAAATATATTTATACCATAAAATTTTTAATATAGTTGAAAACATACTTTTTTAAAAACTAAGATGGTGCAATATTATTTGTACTAGAATATTTTGGGAAGTTTCTCTCCCTCTCTCTAATAAAACTATTACCTCGAAGAAAGACTTACATAGCATTCACATACAATAGACACAAAATATTAGTTTTAATGTGAATTTAGCATCTTAGCAGAATCTGCTGTGACTCCTTCGTGAGTTATTTGGTGGTTTGTCCATGGATAATAGATAAGGTAAATAGATCTAAAAATATTTTTTATACTTTAGATAATTTAACTATGCCTTTAATCATCCCCTAAGTAATAAATATTCCAAATTTTATCGGAATTGGATGAGAGGTTACGGCAGCGCATAAGACACACACACACACACACACACATATATATATATATTGTTACGAACCTGTGGTTTTGCTTTCCCGCCCTAATACTGTCATCGTAAGGAAGATAGATTGACAGGAATATGTATTGAAAAGTGAATGGCTGTGACGTCAGAGGTCCCAAGGCTTGGTGACAAACTTGGCGACCATTTGGCAACTTGGCGACGAATTTGGTGACTTTGGCGACAAAATGGAAAGTACCCGAAACATCGAGAATTTTCCCGATCCGTCCACTAGGTAGAAGCTAGCGTTATTAAACTTAATCTCAAAAATCAAGACCCCTTAACATTAATTCTGTTTATGTCCCCCCCCCGGTGCCGATGATAACAACTATATTTTTGATATTGAAAATTTAATGAAACTAGGCCAAAACATAATTTTTTGTGGAGACTTTAATGCCCATCACGCTAGCTGGGGATGTAAATACAACTGCCAGAAAGGCAAAGCTCTAAAATCATTCGCCCTGCAGGCCGGATTAGATATAATATCTCCCACTACTCCTACACGATTTGGTACGAATTCCGCAAACACCCTCGATTTAACTTTATCAAAAAATTTCCTGTACCCTTATGAAATACACTCCTTACCGGAGCTTAGTTCTGACCATAACCCTGTTCTCTTAAACTTTTATTTCAAATACTCTCTCCCTAACCCAACAGGAAAATTTAAGACTAAATGGGATAGCTTCAAGCTGACTCTCAGCCAATCGGAAACGCCGCTTATTGAAGATTTTACCAGCACTGCTAAAATAGATCAGTATGTGCAAATATTTGAATCACAGATTATCAATGCTAAAAATCTTGCCTCAACCCCAATTATAACTAGTCAAAATTTCATTGACCCCAAAATGCGTGATTTAATAAGGGACAGGAACATTGCCAGGAAAATTTTTCAAAATAGCAGGGACCCATTCTTCAAGAGATTCATGAACAGACTAAACAAGGACATTGAAAAATTGAACAATAAACTTAAAAGTGAGGAAATAATAAATAAATTCATCAATGTCAACACAGAAGACGACTCATTATGGCAACTAGTTAAAAAATATAAAAGCAAAAAACTGAACATTCCGGCCCTTAAAGGCCCAGCTAGTATTGCAACTAAAGATGATGAAAAAGCAAACTGCTTGGCGTGTAGCCTCGAGAAACAATTTCAACTAAATGACATTACTGATCGTGACACTGAACAAACTGTAAATAATACAGTCAAAAGCTTTTGCACCTCCCTTCCGAGCAAATTTGAAAACATCACCCCCCCCTACTTTTACGGATTTAACAAATTATATCAAAAAATTAAATGTGAAAAAAGCCCCAGGCATAGACTGTATTAACAATAAAATGATAAAATCTCTCCCAGACAACTACTTAAATTTTCTCCTTAACATTATACATAGTTGTCTTGTTTTTGGTTATTTCCCCTCAGTCTGGAAAACAGCTGCAGTTGATCCAATCCTGAAACCTGGAAAAGATCCAACGGATCCCAGTAGCTATCGACCGATTTCATTACTTCCATCCATAAGTAAAATATCGGAACACTTCATTCTTAAACAACTTAATGAGCACCTGGAGACTAATAATATCCTCGCACCTGAACAGTACGGTTTCAGAAGAAACCTTTCCACGACCCCTCAGCTCCTCCGTGCAGTAGAATTTATTGAAGAAGGATTCCATAACAAACAGAAAATTGCTGCTGTTTTCCTCGACATTCAGAAAGCTTTTGACCGAGTTTGGCTCGATGCCCTTATTTACAAACTCATTAACTACTCCTGACTTCGTCCTGTAAATAAACGTCTGTGTTGTGTTCGTCAACTAAAGGACTGATCATTGTCATTGTGTATCATCATCTTTCACCATACACAACCACTATATACGAGGTAAAAAACGAACCCGACGGATTATATATACATGCAGTGAAAGAGACTTTAAAATGTTGCTTTAATCTCTCTCTATTTACGAAGTTCTCGGGAGACGAGGCATAAGTTATTTGCAAGAAGACGTGGACACTGATCTGTCCACTAATGGACGAGACAAGAACAGAAGTAGCTAGAGGAATAAATTAATTATCCTTTCTATTATATACTATGTTTTGATAGGGAAAATATTGTTTACAATGCTAATATATTAGTATGGTTCTCTTTGGGGTTTCTGCATGTGTCGATCTCAAAGCAGAGGAAACACAGGAATCTTTTTAAAAAGTATTTGTTTAGGTTTCAACTTTTATCAATCACACGCAGTGTGAGCACTAAGCATTTCTACAAAGCTTTGCTTGAATTAATTAAGTAGAGAAATGGAACTGGATTGCGGGCGTCCTAGCTTAGGGATAGTGCGCCTTTTCCGTGATCTCTAGGCCCCTTGTTCGAGTCCTGGTTCGGGCATGGTTGCTCTTCTCTTGTGTTCTATCAATTCGATGCGTGAATGAGCCCTCCCCCTTGTAAAAAGGGGTTGTGCAAGCGAATATGTGCGTTTCATCGTCATTTCAGTTAGAACTCGGAATTCTGCCTTCGGGTATTCAGAGGTCTTTACCCTCAGAAGCCCCTGTAACCGTTTTCCGTGTTAACACGTACACGGTAACAACAAAAATGGAACTGGATCAGGAAATAAAAGACTATTTTAGAATGACTTTGATATTGGCTAAATTTAGATAAAACTTGAGAAATTTATATATATATATATATATATATATATATATATATATATATATATATATATATACTTATAATAAAGCTCAATGTGTGTGTGTCTGTGGACTGGCAATTTCACACCAGGCCGTTGGTCAGCTAATCAATTTGGTACATGTATACCTTGGAGGTCGGGAATGTGCACCCCTGAGCCCTTTTATAGAATTTTTAATTAGAATTTGAATTATTAAAAATTCAAGCGAAATTTCGACGGTTTTCCACTATAACTTCCGAAAATATTATCTCACAAACATGATTTTTACATCAATTTAAAGATGAAAAATTAGTTTTCTAATGGTATCAGTGGTTTAATGTATAACTTATGCTTCTATTTTTAACGAATTTTTAAAGAAATATTTTAACCATGTTTTTTTTTTTTAGTACGTGACTGGATAAAATAAAAGAAAACAATGACGGAAGTTCAAATTAAGAAAAACACAACTATCATCGCAGATTAAATGTAAAGAAATGCAACTTTTAGCACGTGCCTGGATAAAATAAAATAAATATAAAATGGGATATTTTCTTTAAAAACTGCAAGGCAAAGGATTCTATGATTGTTTGTAATATTTAAACCATTAATTCAATAAATTATCTTTATTTATACGGAATTGAATTTTTACAGGATATGCATTCAAATTCCGGTCCATTGGCCAATTTGTAAAATTATATCAATAGGCATACATATTGTTTAATGCTATTAACTTGATCTAAATGAAGTATATAATTACATTTTATGTAGATTAAGTCAAACAATGCATTTATGAATAATGAGTTTTAGATTTCTTCATACTTTGCTCTGTCAGCCATATTTTACAAAATATTTTTATTAATATTTTAAATAAAAGTTGCTACATGAATCAGTCTTCTAAATCAATCATTGTAACTTACTGATTCATAAAACTAAAGAATATTATTAGGAAATAGTGTTCTTTTAGAATTTTCGGTTCTTCATCTTAAAGAAAATATTAATTTCAGGCCAATCAATGCCTTGAATTACTTCAAAACTAATTAATATGTGATTTAATTGAAAATTTTAGAACGCATTACTCATGGCTAACCAGCTGGTCACCAAAGGCGGCTAGTATATAATAAAATAAACGTGTAAGACATAGCAAAGTCCACGACCTTGCCTGTGTTAAAAATTTTATGTTATGTGGTGAAGAGATAACATCTTTATTATGAAGGGAAGAGACTCAGAGAAGCCGTTCTTCCCAGTTTGATTTTTTGATTTGAAAAATAGGACACGGCGAAAGATTGTCAATTTTTATTTTTAATTTAAATAATTTACCACTGTTAATTAAACTTCATAAGATAAAAGAGCTGAGGAGATTTCAAGAAAATATTTGTGAAAGCTTTTTTTTAATTATTGACATATTAAGTGATAATTCAACTACCTTCCTGGTTAAAAATCTATACTTTGCAGAATTATAATAATTAGCAAATTAGTGTAAATCTATAAAAATTCATTGTTACACATCGCAACAAAAAAATGTGAGCATTAAACATTTATAAACTGATGTTTTATTGTTTTAAGAACCACATACAATATTTCGATACATTTCGGAGAAAATTGAGTTAACATCAGATAAAAATGGAAGTAAATAAACTATAATCAAATGTTCCTTAAATTTCGATAACACCGTAACTTAATAAAAAATTTATCAATAAATGATGTTTCAATATGTATAATTTATATATTTTTTTTAAATTTTTATAAATAATTATAAGAAACATTTTTTAAAAATTGTGGTGGATGAAAATTCTAAGAATGGATTATTATCTCATTGTTGCATTTATTCATAGAATTTTGCAGACTTTCTGTTTTCATTGAACCACGAATTTCTTTTACTTGGTTAAGTTCCTGGAAGAGCTAATCGATATCGGTGCTGGAATTTTGAAATGTTATTCCAAGAAAAAAATGAACATGTCTTGATCTTCACATGACTATCTTTCTCATGAAAATTGCATCAAGTAAAGAATAAAATCTTTTTCATTTCACATTAAAAATACTTGGAACATTCTTTTCAGCTTTTTTCCTGGAAATAAATAATAGTATAAAAATGGATAATATATTAAATACTGGCTATTATTTCGAAAGTTCATAAACTAAAATATAATACTTTTGCATAGCTGAAAGGAATTATTTGAATTTCTTTTTAATAATTTAATAGACTTAGAGAGAGACTTAATAGATTTTCTTATTTCATTTTCCACTTTCTTGTAATTATTTTATATGTAAACGTAGATTGTACAGAAGGATTTGAATTCCTGGGGGATTTTTTAAGAAATAATTTAGAGAGTAAAAAACAGTTTTTATTAAATTATTCATACATACCATTAAAAATTTTTGAAATGCAGTAATTGTCCAAAACGTATGTGGGAAAAGAAAACTCTAGAATGCCGTTACAAGTTTCTGTGTTCTTTCAATTATATCAAATTTTTTTTATCTACAGGCACATTTCGTTTCAATAAACTCGAATGGCTTTTGTAGGAGCACTTAGCAATTTTAAACAGTGTTTAGGTAACGAGAAGGGCATAAGACAAGGCAATTTCATCTAATCAAACATATCCCTCAGAAAAAATATTTGAAGTATGAAATTTTTAAAAGATTTTTAGGGATTATTGCCCTTTGAAAACTGAAAAATACTATACATATTCAAATTACAAACTTAACATTTCCTGATACCAGAAAATATTATATTATAAGATATCCGACAACGATCGAAGGAAAAAATTTGAAAAAAGGGATTTTCTAAAAACTATTTATGGTTTTTTGATGTATTATCTATAATAAATAATAAAAAATAAAATAGTTTGAAAAATGAGAAATTTGTGGTAAATTTTAATGAAATTGAACCAAATCGGTTTACACTCCACATAAAATGGTAATGCAGCAATCCCTATTTTTCTTCGTACATAAGTTATAGAATACAATGATGAATGAAATGACCCAAAATCAAAGAAAAATTTGGCGATGCAAAGAAGTTATGGGTAAAAATATGCTCATATACGCATTTTTACCATAAATTCACTCCTTAATTTTTCTATAAACACCTATAAATGAAAAAGTACTTCACCAACAATAAAATTTTTCATTTCTTTGCCCATATTATTTAAAATATACTCTGAAATTTTTATGTAAATACCTCTATTAGTTTCGGGTATATCATGTTAACTGTAGAGAAATTTTAAGAGAATTTAAGTTTTGAGAATAATGAAGTTTTAAGACAAAGTTTGGCTGAAAAATATGTGACCCTGGGTGATAGGTCAGACCATCCTTTTCTTAGAAAAAATAAACCGTTTTGGGAAGAGAAAAGTCTGAACTACAGGAAATAACAAGAATTTAAAAAAAATCTCCAATGTGGTCGATAACCATCTTTTATAACGTAGACGGATACCTTAATAAATTCGAAGTAAGTCTTCATTGCGATCTTCTTCTAAGTAATTCAGCTCTGACTCTCTAGGATTCTCATCGAGCATTAGAGGCCCTGATATATATAGAGAGAGACTAACTGGATAGAAAAACAGAAATTCAAGAAATGATTCCTACTTCTGAATGACCTTGAATGCACTTACTATGAAGCTGGAGTTATCTAGATCCAGCAACCCTCGTTTGAACTGGAGGCCGTGTCACTTGTATAGAATTTGCCTTATAGTTTGGCCTGGGTGGTAGTGAATGGGTTTATCTGGCTTAAGAGAATCTAGGCTTGTAACCATACGTTAATTCGTATTAACAGTCCTTTTGGATAGATATTTCCATAATGCGGCGTAATAGATTTAGTCCCATTTTGAAGAATGCTCAATGTAGAGATAAATTGGTATTTCCTGGCAAGATTCTGTGTTTCCAAATCATGAAAAAGATGAAAATTATCCGGAAAACATCTTGTTTATCCAGAAATTAATTTCCACTTGCTAATTTAAAGAAGAGAAAATATAGCGGAACAAAACGCTTTATTATTGAGTGAAGTACTGGTCTTGCATTAAACCTTCCTATTATAGCTAGAAACTATAAATCGTTATTGTGTACCCCTTATTGAAAAACGATATCGCCTATGGTAATAATTATGTGTCCAGTGCAAACCAGAATATCTCTACTACATGGATCATCATTTTGTTACTGTGGAGGAAATAATTATGCTCCATCACCAGTTACTATTTCATTTATTCAGAACTTTCATCACAGAATAATGTCAAAAACAACCATACTCTCCCCTTTGGCAACTTTTCTTTTATTCTGATAGTAAAAGCCTAACACATAGTTTCCATAAATTAAGGATGTAGGAAAAGAATTTGAACTATTGCAAGCGAGAGATTCACACAATGCGAAAAAGAACAAACGCGAATTTTCGGAGACTATAATCTCATTTGCATGGCAGACAGCAGTGAACTCACATTCTGGGATTTTGAAGGAATTCATTTTTTATTTGCTTATTTATATTTATTTTATTCGTTTTTAACTTCTATGTGTTACATTTCATTTTATAAGTATATTAAATTAATCAGTACAGGAAAAATTAATTTGCCAGATGCATGTCCGAAAAATAAAAACAGCAGCAGCCAAAGTGTTATATAATGACAGAGAGATTTGTGGTAAAGACTCAGATAAAATTGCAATGGCAACCTGTATGTTTTCATCCACCAATACTTTTAACACAACAAAACATCTCCCACAATATTTCTCGCCATTGTCACTGCTAACACCTTCCTTGAAAAATTGCACCCAATTTCAAACTATTAATGCGCTTATTAACTCACTTCATAAGTGAAACACCTTCATAGGGAATTTCAGCTTTTGACATATTGAATGAATTAAAAAAGCTCAAGCTAGATGCAATTAACATGTTGTAGTATGAAACAATATCAAAGTTCCTTTAATCATCTACGTTGCTATTTGCGGTTGCAATGACATCACAGTCTTGTCAATAACATTTCGAACAAATTGCTGCTGAATAAGCTACAATTAAAATACTTGAAATCCCAGTTGTGGAATTGGGCCACTAATGCAATTTATTTATAAAATTAGTGCGATTTAAAAGCATTCTATCAATTTGTTTGCTTGTTATATCACTTAATTCATAAGAACAAAGCATTGGTTTTTATACAGCAAACATAAAATGGAATTACGCAGATAAATTTTAAATGTAGTTTCAGTTTATGAAAAGAAATATAAAACCTAAATGTCATTGACATTTGTTTGATTTTAAAAGTTCACTAAACCTAACCGTAAAAATTCTTCCTTTCATTAAAATTCCTGTCACGTTTCGAAACAAAAGTAATGTTAAAGAGTGGAATACCAAAATTTGGGCATTTTCTCTATGGGGTATATATTGATTATTTAAATGAAATCGTAAATATAATATATGGGAAATACTTTAAAAGCTCCAAGATTTACACATCAGAATATATTTTGTAATACCATTTTAGCATTCTTGTTATTATTATTACTTTTTTGCTTCATAATTTCATTAGTATTTTGAATAAAGTATATATTGATGTCTTCATAGACTATTATACAGGAAAAATACCAAATTTGTAAATTTTAAGCAGACCAAATGCACATCATTGAAAGTTTTTTGAAACGATAGATCGTAGAAGATTTAATGCTTTGAAAACAAAGGATTATGTAGTTAGAAGCATATTTGAATTTCAAAATCATTTCCGCTAATAGAGAAGTGGAGGAAAATATTCTCATACCATTAGATCTGAAGGGATGAATAATTTTAGGATGAATTGTCCTTGAAAGAATTGTTCAAACAAAACTTCTTCTTCTCAAAAATTATTTCCTGTTATTTTAAACAATTAAATCTTCTATTAATGTAACTTGCATACAGCAAAATCCATTAAATTTATTTTCATATTTTAAAAAAATGCTGTCTTTTAATAGATGCTATACATTTAATGGAGTTCCTGTTTTAATCACGAAAGTAAATATTAAAATTATCTATGGAGAACATTAAGTATAATTGCAATATACAATAATTTATATATGAAAGCGTTTCTTGATTGTTTTTCTTGAAACACTTCCTTTAATTATGATTGAAACAATCTTCCAGCCACACAATGAGTCTTAAAAATAATAGTTCAGTAGTAGGTATCCATGTATGCCCCAATAGAATCTGAACAAAATATAACTAGAAAACTCAGCAAATCCATATGTAAAAGGGAAAAAACTAAATTTGATTGAAATTAATAAGGCTTTATACTGAATATTACTAATTAATAATATTATTTGCTATTATCAAAAAAGATCTCTATTCCTACAACGTTTATTTACACGAAGAATACCAGCACACGTATGAGACAAATACATATACGACAACTATATATAGCCGAGTCGAGCACACAGCAGCACACTACAACATACAGCAACTCAAAGTAGTATTCGACCTCAGCACACAAAGCTAAAAGACAGAATTCAGTAGACGAAAGGATAGCAGAGGGCTTGGCTTTATGTTCTCTCCAAATGACTAAACTTCTGCACTATCTCCATGTTTTAGTTGTATCAAACTGTCAACTCACTACCACACAACTGGCTACTTCATTCACAGCTTAATGCTGCTTCCACATTAGACAACAGGACTCGGCATACAACTCATTTCAAGAACAATTTGGGCTCCACACAATGCTGGTACTCCGCAGTTGCTTCGAAGGCTTAATACTTGACTACGACTCTAACTGCGATTCAATTCATGATGATTGCTGCTAGAGATTGGCGGCTTTTTTTAGTTCCCTGAAGGTGGGTCTAAACCCTTCTGGGCCAATCAGGAGTATATCAGTTTCTACTGGGTGGATCATTAAATTCTCGAAGTTTCCATCATTATCTATTTGGTAGCCAAGCTCTGGGATTACTGGCTGGGCACCAGAGTAGAAACCTGCACAGATGGTTGAAAATCGATCTTTTGGTGATAAAACTAACCCTTCTGGGAAGCAACGTTCCAGGTTTGTAACAATATCAATTAAAAATATAGCACATTCAGTCCTTTTTTTGCTGAAAACATCAACTAATAATGTGAAAATGATCGAAATTCTAAAAAGTTATTCTCTTCCTGCTTAGATATCCGTGGTAATCTGACTGATATTTATGGCATACTTCCAGCAGGAGAGCACTACTTGAAGAGTCAATTGCAGCCCATTGATGAAAGGAATGCTTCCCATGGGAAGGATTGTAGTGTGATTGGTAATCACACTTAGGCCTCAACCTTAATGTTCACCTATACTGCCTAGAAGGCCCGGTTATTAAAATATAATTCGAATGCCATCAAGTTGAAGGAATGGTTACATTCATGCCAGTATGGTTACATTCATCATAAAATCAATGAGGAAACTATGAAAAGTATTTTAGAGTATTATTGAGTGTGTCAAAGATTTATTGAAGAGTAGATTTTTCGAAGAAGATACATACTTCTTCTTGCATACAGCCGACCACCCCGCCACCACTGAACGAAGATGTAAGAAGAAGAATACATGCTGTCATCAAAATGAAGACGAACACAAAAAACCTTAATACACTCATGGGGGGATGAGGAAATAGGGCTTAGCAACCACATCCTTATTAAACCTATTTCTATCAGTACTAGCCTATAAAAAGACTGAAGGTATTGAGATGAAATTTCAAGCAGTTAGATACAATTCTGATAAGTGATCGTCACAAAAAGGGTCTATGATTAAATATCTTACTTTAAATACATTACATAATTATGAACAGAATGCATTTTGTTATTGCAAATAGAAGTTTCATATCCTCATTTCAAATTTTAGTGCTGCATTATAAAGGTTTGTTTTAAATGTAACAAAATTTTCCAAACTTATTGAATATAACTATTAAGTATTAATATGTAACATTTAATATTAAAGGGTATTTGTTGTAAGAAATCCACCTCCTGATTTTCCGGAATTTTAGTTCCATGTACATTTGTACTTTGTTAGAATTATGATTTAGACCAATTTAATGAAACGAGATGAAAATTAATTTATTGTTTGATTTTACCTAGTTACACATTTCTTCCACGGATTATCTAGTGTTCTGAGAAGAGAGATCCCTGCAGAAAATTGAATATAAAATGCAGTGAAGGTAAAATTAATTTAATCATATTTTTCACTGAAAATAAATATAAAATCCTTGGCTTGCGAGATTACCAGATCAGTCTCCAATCATTGGACGACAACTCCAGCATCATCCATTGACCGTCCTAGTATTGACAGAACAGGTACAACAAGCATGGAATTCCATATCTCAAAGTGACATTCGGTAGCTGAATGACATAATGATGCACGTTTACAAGCTTGCGTTCAAAATCTACAGGTTATATCGGTTATTAATGTAACTGCATTTCAAATTTTAGAGACATTTTCTTGAGCTTAAATTAATCTGTGATCTTGAAAATTTAATTAAACATGTTAACAAAACCAATGCACTGTCCAAATTTCATTACTCTGAAAACAATTTTTCTAGGCATTGTGATCCTTTTTTCTATCCGTGTACTAATCTGTAAAGTTTATGTTTAAAGCATTTCTAGGTTTTATTTTTTAAATCATTAAAAAATATGAGATCATTCTTTTATTTCTAAATTAAACATAATATGACAGCCTTTCAGCTTTTCATGGGCGAATTATTTCAAATATACTAAGAAAAATATATAACATTTTTCTTCTAGAGTTTTTTGGTAAGAAAAGATATTTTTTAAATTCCAAAACTTTTATAAAAAAAAGTGTGTAATCATAGCTTTCGTTACATATTTAACTTGTAAGAAAACTAAATTTTGGGTTAAGACAGCCATCTTTTTGGCGTTCGTTAGTTTAGTTGAAAATTAAATTTAGCTTCATGATATACGACTTCCAAGACTGGAAGGAAAGTCAATTTTTCAAAGAATTAGACAGAAAAGGAAAAAAAAAATTAAGTAATGACTCAGAAAATTGGGTTAAAGAGTTTTTTCCCTCGACACTGAAACTATTTTGAAACACTATATTTTATTTCCGATATTAACGTTAAAATCTAAAAAGACTTCTCACAAAATTTAACAATTGCAGTTTTGTTCCTTATGTTACTACAATTTCTTATGTTCTAACCAATCACACCTAAATATTTCTATAATCTATATTTAAAACGAATTTCTTCATAATAATTAATCATTTACCAAATTTATATTACTTAATCGGAGCAATCGGAACAATTCAGAAGGAATTAGATACTGTCATACAGCATATTTTCTTTTTTAAAAGATTTGTCGAAACATTTTGTTATTCACGTAATCCAGTTAAGTATAAATATTCCTGGACTCAATAATTATTTATTTATTTTCCCATTTCAGTTTTATATTCAATACAGAATTGTTATGGTACGATATTTAAAGTGTCTCAATGTTTTAAGTATTTTTAAATTTTTAAAAATATTTTTCGTTGTTAAAACATATTTTTATCTATAGGTATCTAAATTTGTTCCACCCAAAATTCGTCGATAGAGAATTTTCGTATTAAGAATGAAAAATTAGAGGTTACTCTTAATATATAGGTGGTATTGTTGGAAAATAATTTTCATTGAGTTAGATCTAACTCATTTTCAACTAACTACTGGTATATCGATTCAAATATAACAATTATTTTTCCTATTTCTCATCAGCTTTTAGTGATAGGAGGAAAGCAGTTTTAACGATTCAACCGCACTTCCCGTTCATCAAAATACATCAGGTAAATTTCAAGGGGAACGTAGAATAAAATTTTGTAAGAAACCGTAGAAGAGCGAGAACGTAGATTTGAATAGGAAGTTAAGAGTAAAGAAGTTTGAAGACAACGAAGGAATGAGAAATGAAATAATATACTAGAAGAGCAATGCAATAAAATCGCAACCAATTATACAATACATTCATTACACAAACAATCTCACAACAACAACTATACATTCAGCCAATCCTTGAATGTACAGCTTAACATCCTCATAGTCTTGCAGCAAGCATCGTACTGCCATACTTTGGATTGACTAGGAGATTGGAGCTTGGTTGAAGCACTGTTACTGTTGGAGAATGCTGCAGTTCGAGGAGACCGGAGTTTGGTTGCATTGGTATTATTAGAAAATGTTATAATACTAGTTTATTCTGAAAAAGAAGGTAACTAAGAGCAAATCTAGAGCTTTGAATGCTAAGCAATGAAATATAAGTTATTGGAATAATAATCCCATTTGCGTATACGAATTTCAATGTGTATGAAATCTATGCCGAGTGTTTGTTTAAGATGCCGTACCAGAATAAGATGTGACGTGTTATTTAGCATGCATAGCGGTAGCGGATTGACTTTGCTTTTAGAATCATCTAGATTTTTCCAAGTTTGTTTTCTTCTGAAATATGAAGAATACAGTATTCTTTTTTAAAAAATATTGATAATATTTACG
Organism: Argiope trifasciata; assembly: GCA_026543055.1. NCBI lineage: Eukaryota > Metazoa > Arthropoda > Arachnida > Araneae > Araneidae > Argiope > Argiope trifasciata. Next base: position 934,243 of record JAPMOQ010030916.1, read on the forward strand.
AATAAATAAATGGAATGGTGGATTAAAAAAAATGTTCCAACGCAGTGCCGAATTATCAGATTACCATAAATAAATAATATAATACAAAAGAAATAATAACTATAAATAAATATATTTTAAATTATTTCAATATTTATTATCATGCATTAATTACCATAGTTGATGGGATATCTAAGATATTGGAGCCAAATCAATCCAAAGCCGATATGTAAATAGTTAAAAAGGAGCAAAATAAATGTGTAATTCCTGTTGTAGAATATATTTACAAATTGTTTCATGTAAACTTGGATAGATTTCTCATAATTCCTTCAATGTCTGTCTAAAACAAGAAACCTTCAAATAGGAATTAGCAACTAGACAAAAGCTTGCGCTCTGTTTATCCTCCTAATATTCGCTCGTTCTGATATAAATTAACAAAAACATTCAAATTAGAGAAACCCTTTCATTGCTTTCTTTCTTCGTAAAGCGATACTATTTCTAAATCAGATCTTTTCCAGAGAAAAATTTATCAGTGTTTTAAAATACTTTACAGTGAAAACTCTAAGGGCAGAATTAAGATAAATTCCAGTACTTTTGGAAAAGTAGATTAATTTTATTTGCTAACGTGTTGCAGACACTGAATATTTTAGAAAAAATTCCATATGCTTTTAGCAACCACAATTTTTTTTATTTTATAAAAAATTATATTAAAAGGGGGTTTTCATATATGTTACGTTATTCAATGCAAATAAGGATTTATCTGTAAATGTTTTAATAATAATCTTTTAATGCAAGTAAAAAAATTGCACGAAAATTGCAGATTATTTTTTCGGAATCGTTTTTTATCTCTAAATGCAGATAATGTTTTGACTACTAAAAACAGTACAAATACAATTTTTTGACCAATTAACTTCTTAAAATATTTTTGCTTTTGAAAACTAATCAAAGCACAAATAAAAAAAAAGAGTATAAATATGCACAACTGTATGGAAATTCTGCATTTTGCCTGAATATTACAAAAGTAAATTACATTCATTTTGTAGAATTTATGAAAAATTTTACTTAAATAAAGATACACAACATGCAATAATATATATAATTTGAATAACTAAAATATTTGAAATGGAACTGTAATGGACGTAATAAAATATATAATAAAAGATGCAAAGACAATTTAATTCAATATAAATATAAAAAAAGATCATCATTAATTGTTTGCTCTCTTTAGGTATGAATACGTAAGCCAAAAGCATCTTTTACATGAATGGATGTTTACAACAACATCGCTGCAATCGTGAAAGCCCCAAAACGAACGAATTTAAACGAAAGGCCTAAAACACCCTTCATTTACATGAAATATATCGTCTCTTGCTTATTCTGCTCAGCAAATGTCGGTTCGAAGATCCCATAACTTGAATCGAAGAAACATCATCAGGAGAATGAAAACCACTATATGGAATTAGATGCTAAAAGTACTGAGACGATATATTGCTCGCTTTCTTTCCTTTCTTAAAAAAGGGTCGATTCTTAATACCACGCAATTGCGCTCATCGCAAAAGACGAAAAATGAATATTTTTATTTGTAGTTTTCGTTAAAACAAAGCTGAAGTGAATTTCAAAGAAGTCAAGGTTTTCAGATATTTAAAAAATAGATTCTTTATTCTAAAAAGATTGCATTACTGAAGTTGAAATTTATTTTGAAAAAACGATAAAATTATAAATAAAGTGTTAAAATTATTAAACATTAGAATATAAAAGGTATCCAATAAATAAACGAAGAAATAAATTCTATATGATCTTATAATCAAAGCTGTTCAAATATTAATAATATTAAAAAAATTATAATGTTCTATATTTTCACTCAAAATCGACTTTTTATTATGATCACCTACCATAAGTTAAAGACAGCAGTTCTTGATATTTAGCTGTAAATGAAACATAAAAGGTTTTATTGTTATGAGACGATGCCATTAAAATCGCTAAAGATTCTTTGAAATTCTTTAAAATCTTAATAAAACTTTTAAATCTGGACTGAAATTTGAAGCTGTGTAAGCATAAAAATAAACATTTTCTGCTTACCTTAACAATCTGGTCGATGCGTTCAGTTGAAAATGTCTATAATAATCTTATTATTAAGCTCTTTACAAAGATAAAGATGCTTTAAAAGCCAGTTAGTTTTAGCAATAAAAATTGCTGCCGAGGCCTTTAAGCACTTAAAGAAGTTTCATACTCGGGTAGATTGGAAGGGTACCGGTAAGAAAATGGAATTGAGGATAAAAATTAAACTAATAAGGATAGCTAAAACTCAACGAGTAAAGAATGCAATTAACCGAAAAAAAAGATTGCTCTGTTTTATTGAAAAATCTAATAATGCTAGAAAAATGTATATTTTTTCAAATAACTAAATTCAGTCCATTTTAATAAACTGCTCTTTTTTGATGTTATGTGTGAAAAGAATTAAATTCTTTCATAAATAACACCAAAATAATTCCTTTAAAAAATGAGTTAGTTTGAACTAAAGATATATTTTTTCAGAAATTCATAAACTGCCTTTTTCAGCAAATGACAATTTTCTTTTAAGGCTACAAAAGAAACTCGAATACATGCAACGAAATCATTTGTTTTCCTTTCTATATGGAAAGAAAGTGAAATAATAATCAAATTATTAGGCTACCCAAATGAAAAGTGGGCGAGTTGAATGGAAAGAATATATTTATTAGAAATCAAAAGAAATCGTCATAAATGTTGTAACACAGGTTTCATCGTTAGGTAGATGGTCTATACCTTTGCTGTAGAAAGATCGTTGTTGATATTTGAGGAAATTCTGCATAGTCTCCTTCACTTCGTCGCTCAAAAAATAACTTATTGGCTATATTGTTCTTTTAAGTAGTCCAAAGATGTGGAAGTCACAGGGTGACAAATCCAACCTGAATGGCTGGTGTTCCAATACATGCAAACGGTATTTTTTAAAAGTCGCTTGAATTTCATGGGAGACTTTTAGATTGGCATTGCCATGGAGCAGAATCTCTTGTTGTGTGAAAAAGTCTAATTTTTGGTTTTTGATTGCTTTCTGTAGTTCCACAGAGTACTGCAGTATCCTTTGGGGCAGAAAATCAATCAAAAGTCATTCAGGGCATTTGAAGAATCAAAAATCGCACTACTACCCGTTGGTTTCATCTTGACGCATCCATGCACTGCACGATTTTACTTTTGATCAATTTTCCATACTACTAACAGCTTCCACTGCTGAAAGCAGTATGCAGTGTACCCCTCCTGCCACACTTTATACTCCTATTCAGCGGCGCTACTGTCATTCTATCTACTTTTCATTTGGGCAACCCCAATATTTGAATCCGATAAACATGTTGCATAATTGTTTTAGTTTCTGCTCTTCTCACAAAAATAAACAACTAAAAGTCATTAAGCTTAATTTTTTATTATCTATTCTACAATATAAATTTTTTTAATATTACATTAAAAAACGATTTTATCTAAGAGAAAACATTTTTTTACCTTTTATTTTTTATTGATTACGTAGAGTATTATAATAGATTTTTTCAACGTCTGTTGAGGGGGAAAATATTTTTAACTATTTTAGAAAATACTAAAATATTAAACATTTGTTACAAATCTGTATAAGAGCAATATAAACAGATGATTTGATCTTTGCATAGATCATACGAGATCAATGACCTGAAGTATTTTATTTTTATATTTATGTCTTTTTACAGAACAGTTGGTTTTGACATGAATACATTTTGCTGAAGATATTCTGATAAAATGATTTTTAAAAATTTCCGTCGTTTCTTTACACAATGAAAAATTATAAAATCGAATGATGTTTCGAAAATTTTAAATGCATGATGGGATATTATTTAATTAATAATTTTAATCATCAACCTGCATTAGTAAATGTCCTCTATAGAATTTTGGTAAGAAGATAGAAAAAAAATTGGTACCCAATTTAAGAAGAGCTTAAACATATATATTAAATATTGTGAGAGCCCAAAGTAACTTTCACTTTAAGGTACCTGTCGCAAAATTTAATAAGCTGTATGAAATTTAGCAATTTTTAGTACAAATTTTAGAAAACACTGAAAAAGGAATTAATATTTCCTGAAAAAAATAGCAATAGTAAGTATTAATAAAAAAGTGACTATCTATATACGAAAAATTGGCATTTTCGGAACAGAAACGTTACATTCTATATTTACAGCGAACTTAAGGAAACTAGATAACATAAAATTTCGTCAATGTTAGTGATAAACAAATGCAAATTTGAAAATTTATAACACGTTAATAAATCTCGCAAGAAATGATTTTTATTCTTCAGAAAAATTGCATTAATACTAGTAAGATAAAAGAAATACATATATGAAAATGAATGATACACAGCATAATTCTCACAGAAAATAATGTTTTATTCAGCAATATTAGGATTGCACCTTCAATGAAACTACCTTACTTTTCCTCTCAAGATATTATATTGTCAGCATTTTCTTTTCCCTTTTCTTTATTCATATTCCTTCGCTTTCCACAGTCTGCATATGAAATTTGGTTACGTTTCATTAATTAATTTCAGTTTCAGTGACTTCATACAATGAAAACTGCTTCATTAATCCTTTATATATCAACGCCGTGTCTATATTTAATTTTTAAAAAAGTTAAGCTGATGAAACAGGAAAGAAAAATCCGAGGATTTTATCATTTTTTTGGATGCATATTTATTTAATTAATTATTTTAAACTAAAGGAAAGCGTTTTTTAGTATTATTAAGAATAAAATGAATATTTATAAACTGTGTAAATTACACAGACTCTAGAAAAATTTCTTTACTTTCTTGTTATGTCATATTTCTTAAAATACTCTCAATCAGTTTGTAAAAATGAGTATTTATATTGATTTTTGCAGTTTTAACTGTTATTTATTTTTTATGACAACAGAATATTTTGATACCATTAGAATTCTTAATTATCAGTTTACACTTTTCTATCAGCTCATCAGCGTACCGTCATCATGAAAGGTTCATTTTAAAAATTCATTAAAGTGTATAATTATGAATTAAGAAATATATTTAAAGTTAAAAAGCTTATAAAAATATATTTAAAGCCCTTATATGGGTGTAAAATTTAGAAATTTATAGTATATTAAAATATTATAAAAGAATTGAGTTCACAATATTATTTTATGACAGAAATTCAAGGTGATCCAATGAAAATTAATATATAACAAGAATGCAACTAAGCATTCCAGTTTACACAGTGTATCATATTAGAATCATGCAATATTATGAACTTGTTTGGATTTGCAAGTTTTTACATAAAAAGAATTTTCAAACTGAGAAATTATCAATAAAATTAGAAGAATATCTGATAAAAATATTTATTCTCAACAGCATTAAAATATAAATATTGAACATTTAAAATGCATAAGGTTTATAAAACAAGAATTTTGAAGAAAAGTATTTTTTTCATGCAAAATATTATTTAAAATATTGATGTAAATTGAATTAGAATAGAGAATTAGTTAATAAATTCAATTTGTTTACTTAGAATATTGAAATAAATTTAAAGGAAACCAGCAAATTTGTTAAAATATTTTTAAATTCCATGATTTTCTAAAATTAAGGATTGGGAGTTCAAATAAAAAATAAAAATTAATTACTTAATGTTAATAAATGCAAATGGCAATGGCATACAAAATGCTGAAAATGGCTTAAGAAAATGAGGGTTTTTAAAGACTTCTGGAGATCTAATACGTGTATTTTTTTAGCTAGCTATTTATCTATATAAATAAAAATGAATGTTTGTATGTATGTCTCTCATACGCAATCGTACCACTCCACCGATTCCTATAATACTCAGACAACTTATTAAATGCAGTGACGGGATTTGTATAGGCACATTAAAATTTTCAAATCAGTAAAAAATAATTTCGGATCTATTTACCACATCTATTAACCAAGGATTAGCCTCCAAATAACTCGTCAATTTGACAACAAATTCAGAAAGATGCTAAATTCAAGCTAGACTTCATTATTTAATAGCTATTGTAAGTAAATGCAATGTAAATCTTCTTCTGAGGTAAAGTTTTATTAGAGAGCATATGAAAAAGTTTTAGAGGAGCCAATCCTATAGGTTCGAAATTTTAAATAAACATTTAATAACATTTTAGCGTTTTTTTCCAGTAACTTCCGAAACTTTATAGTACAAATAATTTTGCACCATCTTAGTTGTCAAATAATTATCGTTTCAACTATATTAAAAATTTTATGGTATAAAAAGATTTTCTATGTTTAATCAATTTTAAAAGAAAATTTTTTTATCACATTTTCCAATATTAAACCTGATAATACTGAATAAATATGAAATGAATCGAAAGATACAATAAATAGTTTCTTTCATTACCATTCTGAATGAACACCAAGATTTACAATTCTAAAATAATACACAAATCTAATATATAAAAATAAATATTTGTTTGTAGAATAGAATAATAACAATAGTATAAATACTATTTATGCTTCTCCTTTATATATTCTTAAATTTAAATTAATGTATTTACTGTCAATAAGAATATGAATATCATTCTTCTTATCATTCTTAATTAAAATAGATAACTATTTCAAATTCCTAGTGATGTTCCCAAGATTATTCCTTCTGCGGTAGCAACGCGCCGGGTACCAGCTAGTTGCTTTATAAAATTCCTTTATTCCATTGATGGCTCAATGTTTACCGTGTTATTTACCACTCTTTTTTTTTCTTTTTGAAAAACACTACAGAATTAAGTTTCTTAATTCACTAAGTACTGAATAATTTAGTTTAATCCTTTTATGATTCTTATGTTTGTAAAAGAGAACTAAACATGCATAATGGACTTAATGCATTTTTAATGGACCTAATTAATAAATCTCGTAAATAGTTATATATATTTTTGTGTAAAATTGATGCCATTTCAAAAAGATAGGATTTTGCTTCATATTAATGTGACTCACTGGTATTTTTTTCAATTTTAGTTTGAGTACTTCATTGAGAATCTACGGAATAGCCAACTGCCAGAGTAATAAAGTTTTTTTTTTTTTAATTATTGTCGTAAGCTAGCTAAATATCTAAAAAAATCCAGTTCAGATTTTTTTGACCAAACTACAGTTTGGAAACTCCAAAATTTATACTTCTCCCCTATTTAGTTGGTATGAATATATTATGAAAATAATTTTGGTACATTTCCACAAATGGAGCCTCATTAGTCTTCAAGATAAAATTTGCGCACTGTTTTGGCGGTTCTCCATTGAAAAGCTATTTTTGTTCCTTTATTATTATTATTTATAATTTTAATGCTCCTTTAAGGTTTTGTATATATGTATTTGTATGTTTCATATGTATTTAATTTGTTAAATAGTATAGTATTTTATCGTAAATAATTTGTTTGTTGAATTAATATTTTAAAAAAAGTTTTTAAAACCTAACTTTTGTTATTATTTATTTTAAAGTGTTCGCAACGTCAATTTCTGTTAAGTATAGATTTCAGAATTCCAAAAATAAAAGAAGTAGTTGTTAATGTCAAAGAATCTCCATGTTTATTTCTTTCCAATTTTTTCCAAATAACTCTCATTATTATACCGTCAAGCAATTGGCCAGTTCCGATGAGAGATGAAGTTTAGATTAACTATGATAATGTCTAGGACAAATTAGCTTGCAAGATTCTATTAGTATTAGGAACCAACATTTATCACTAAAAAGCAGATTTCTATGATTTGCCAATTTTTATCTGGGTCTAAGTTCATGAAACAAAAAAATTCCCTGTTCATAAACTAAAAATCAATTAAAAATGAAAAAGTATCACGACATCTTTTTTCTTTCGGAAAAAAACTTCTGAAATTTTTTGGACTTAAGAAAGTTTTAATATATTTTTGCAAACCATACAAAAATTCTTAACATTCAAATATTCTAAGTGTTCGCAACGTCAATTTTTTCTCCAGTATTTTATTTTGTTCTTTCTAATCGCATTTTCTATTTGTCGCTAGGAAAGGTTTTCTTTATTACTATAGATGATCTCCTATTCTTTTACGAAGTAATAAATCTGTCGACAGTTCTTTTGTCTTTAATTTAAAAATGTTTCCCCAATTATTTAAGGAAGAAACATGGACAAGAGATTTGGATGTTTTTTGGATGCGATAGTTTCATATAAATAAATAATAAAAATATGTTTTGACAGAAATTTTATTAGAAAAATATGTTTATGTGCTTTGTTGAAGCTCTTGTTCATAAGTAGCTGGATTTAAAACTTAGATTTTAACAACCTCATATGAAATTTTAATCTTTGGTTGTAGATTTATCTTTTCAACCATGCAATCGGGAAAAACGGTCTTAATATTTTTTGAGCAAGAGTGAATTACTAAATACTCATGCAAATGTACTGTTGAAGCTGGGGATTCATAAGTCGCTGCATTCTATATCCTATGTTTTAACAACATGATACAAAATTTTAATCTTTTGCTGAAGATTGTTTCTTTTTTTTTTTCTTTTCTTTCTTTTTTTCTTTTTCATTCCCACAAACAAAAGAAACTGTTTTTTAATCTTTCTCTTTGTGATATATTACATTATTAAATGCCTATCAAATAACTTCATTTCCATTTCAATGGCATAAATAGAGTCTTTATTCATTTTGTTAAGGTATATTTAATTGCATTTTTTAAATTTAAAAATAAAATTTTTAGTGAAACGAATTAAACAATATTAGCAATTATACTCAATACCAACATTTACTTTTACTCAATTTACTTATATTAATTATTTTCTGTGAAATAAATTCAGGCAAACGCAAATGTTCACATATATATCTATAATAATAAAGTGTCTAATAATAATGTAAAACTATTTATGGTACAAAATCTTAACTAAAATAATAACATGTTTGCTTTCTCAGATTACTTTGAATGTTAGATGATTATTATCAGCCTAATTATACAAAAACTAATTTGATTCTAATTGATATTATCCTAATTTGATACAAAATTTACAAAAGTAATTTATTGATTAAAATGGCTAATATTTGAATAAAACTGAAAAAACTGAATAAATAAAATGAATAAAATTATCGAAAAAATCAAAGATTCTTAACATCAACTTGGAAATCTAGGAGCTCTTCATTCGAATCTCTCTCTCCTTTTTCTGTTATCTTCAGTATATTACCGTTACGATTGCTGCATTCCCATTTATAAACAGTTCTTTTCGATTGTTATTATGTATTTCATAAATTTGTGTTACATTTCCACTTAATCTGTTTCCATCTTTTCAAACTCTATTATAACAGGTGTTCTAACCTAAAGGTAGCGCGTCTCCGAGCACGGTTGTTTCCTGTCCTGTGTTCTGTTTATGAAAGAGTCCCCCCCTCGTTACATATGGCTGTGCTGGTGAATGTATACCATCTTCATATAAGCTAGAAACCAGACTTCTACCTTCCGGTACTCAGGGGTCTTTATCCTTAGATGCTATTGCGCAAACTCGGCTTAAGTCGGTGACTTAGACAGAGGGCTTGTCTATGACAAGTGCATAAGTAACAACAACAAACTTTATTATGGAAAGCTTTTCATAAAAATTTTCTCCTATTCCTACGTAGTATGTATTAAATTAACTAATTTCTGCCCAAACTCTGCAAGAGAGGACGAAATAAATAATCTACTTGTATCTGATAGATAAAAAAGAACACATAACTGAAGATTTTCTCCTACAGAAAGAGGATGCTGTTACTTGATGACATTATTAAAACCTCTATTAATACTGTTCTTTCACGGAAATCAATTCACCACGCAAATATGAAAGCTGCATATATTTCTTAAAAAAAGTTATCTGCAATTATTATTACATGCGTTGTTAAAATAAAGCTATGACAGGAAACGGGTGAATAGATTGTGAATCTAAGAATATTACAATTTCCTTTTGTGTTTTGGACTTCTTACATGCCTTTTATCCTTCTTTAATAAAAATTAAAGTCTCGTTTCTGGCCATCAAAATGCATGATAAGTGTTTTCTTTCATTGTATTTAATCGTAGCGAGATGTGTCTTGTTCCGCTCGACTTCTTTATAAGAATCAACTACAGAAATTGTTTCTGCATTATTTAAATGCGTGTGCAACATTAATTTTATAATTTGTTTCAAAATTAAAGAAAAGCATCGCTCACGAGCGACGTTGAAGGCAAATTTTTAATTATGTTCTTAGAATCTTCATGTTAATTGGAATTTAAGAATTTAAAATGGGTTCCGTTTCTGAAGAAGAAAATTGATAGCTCTTTCATAATTTCTCTCTGTGGGTTTCGTATTCTGAAACATTTTGCTTACTTTAATGTCATATTTCCAGTTATATTATATGAAAGGCAGTGCTCTCAACATACATCCTTATTATGGTTTTTGAAATTATGAGGGTTTTATCACTGTGATTTTAGTTCTTCATAGTTTTTAAAACATTTTCATATACTTTCTGACCATTTTTGTTATTGCCTTATTTTAAGACTAAAATCTCTGATATTTGCTGTTCTTTAAACTAAGAAATGATTCTTTTTCTGCTAGCATCGACAGTTTATACGAAACTACTCTGCTAAAATTCTTAAGATAAACTCCTCTATGAAGTTAAAACTGAATTAAATACCCTTTGAAAAAATGAAAATTTTAAACTTTTAAGAAAGGGATTTAACTTTTTGGCTTAAGTCTTGTTGAAACTGAAATCCATAAGAAAAGTAACTGATTTGAAAATAGTTATAAAAACAAAACTTAAAGATTACCACAATTGCATCACTGAGAAATTTAATAGTGTCTTGGATAAAACGGGTAGCAATTTATCTTCACGTCGTTTGTAACTGAACATTTTTGTAATTTTAGGATAATCGAATATTTAAACTCCGTTTGTAGATATCTTTTTTAGTCAGCTAAGTAATTTACGAAGAAAAATTCTTTTGAAGCTCTGAAACGACAAATTTATTTAAAAGATGGCTACTTTTAATGCATAACTTTCTAAAAATATAAATTTTCCATTTCTGGACGTCAGGTAAATTATTCGAATGATCTATTAATAAAAACTTAAAACATAAGAAAATAAATGTCTTAAAATAACCTAATATTTTCTTCCATATAATTGTTTAACGTTTTCAAAAAACATATTGGCGATTATAAATTCTAGACTGCTAGGGGGTTTCAATTGATGGAAACAATAAAGACTGTTTAATACTAGGAAATAATGGAAAATTGTATATACTTGACTATCTTTCAGATAAAAAAAGAATGGATTCATATAAATTGAGGAAGAAATATATATTTAAAAGAATTTTAAATGACACAAAACGAATATTGCTCATTTTCTTAAGGAGTAAATCTCTCAGTTTTCTATCTTTCTTTAAACTACTTCTCAAATTCCTCTATGATTTATTTTTGAATCGGACAAGGATCATGTACAGTGTTAGTGGATTACCAGGCAGCATTTCGATGCCAAGGTTGTGATATGAGATTTCTCTTTTAATAAACATGTTGATTCAGTTTCATATTTCATAATATTTTTAACATAATCAATTTATTAATGATTCGTTTTTGATAAGTTTTTTTAATTTAATTTTTTAAGTTGATCTGTGTTTTTATGAAAATCTATGTGTTTTTATTCATTTATTATGACTCAAAACTGCTCTGTATCTGCATATATGCGCAATATTACTAAGTAGAAATCCAATATTTGTAAATATTGTAATAAGTAAATGGATGTGTTGAAATAGTTACTGAAGCCTTGCTGATTTTTTTTAATTCATAGCATTTCTATTATTTACAGAACTCATTTGACAGATAGACTACTAATAATCTTTAATCAGTCTGTCTGAACCTTCATTCAACCCCAAAACACTAATTCAAAAATCAAAAGTATTCTTGAAAAGAATAACGAAACTCATTGTTGTTATAGAGTTGCTTGTAATATTAATATTAAATATTTCTCTCATTTCTTTGTAGAAAAATAAAACAGATATTACTTACATGGTTTATTTCTAAGGAGTAGTAAATAAAGATTAAATACCTTTTAAATTTTACAAAGTTCTCATTTATTCCCTTCCAGGGAGGCACAAGCAGCTCTGACAAGGTTCACAGCGCGGCATAAGAGAGCAAAAAGAGAGAGAGAAACTATTCCAGTCTTATGTAACATGAGAGATATTGATAGGGAAATATATTTTCACAGAACTTATATTGGAACTATACTATTAAGATTCTGATAGGGATTTCTCTCACGTGTCGATTATGATAAGGGAAACGCAGGGATTTTTCAAAAGAATGCGCTTGCTGGACATTTTTCTATCTCTTCACGCGGAGCATCTGAAAGTGCAAATGTAACCATTTTTACAAAGTTGTTCTTCAATTAATTAAATAAAATAGAATTGCATCAGGAAATAAGAGAATATATTAGAATGAAATAAATATGGACTGAATTACGATAAATCTTTATAATTAATTAGAATTCAAATTAAACATATGTAAAGAAATTTTACATTCTTAATTAATTCCATATTAATTCTCAAGATTTTAACAATTTAGCCCATAGTAAATTCATTCTAAATATACTCTCTTATTTCCTGGTCCAATTCCGCTTTGTCTACGTAATTAATTTAAGAGAAGCTTTGTAAAATACTGAATCGGCTAAATGCCAAGTGGTTCCTACTCTACAAGTGAAAGGATGAAATGGCTTATATAGGCAGATACTTTTTAAAAAAGATTCTTGTGATCACTTATCAGAACAACACGTGGAGAAATTCCTACCAAAATTTCATTCCATTAGCACAGTAAACAAATAATTTTCCTTTCATTAACTAATGTTATATAAGACAGAGATAATTTGTGTATCCCTCTTTTCAGGCCACTTCTTGCCTTTCTATTTTCAAAACTGTCATTATGAAGTTCTCTATTTTTGGTGAGGAACAATCGTGAGTCCCTTTGATATTCCCCCCTTTGTGTTGCACTGCTTCTTTGCTAGTAAAAAAAACAGGAAAAGGAAGAAAAAAGTAAATATTCAGCTTGTAAGAAAATAAAAGGTTTTCAACTTCAGTAATAAAATTTAATTTTTAGGATTTCACTTAGATATCATGCACCCGTAATCTACGTTTAAGTTATTTAAAATATTTGATATATTTTCTAAAGACTGAGCATTATAAATAGCAATTCTTATTATAACATATGCTGTTATCTTGTGTACAAACCACACATTTCTGGGATGTGGGAAGATTTTACTTTCTCTTGTACTCCTTCCAGGAAATAAATAAATGGAAAAACATACAGATATCTTGTATAATAGCTTTCATAATGTATTCATTTAACTACAAACATATAACAAATTATTTACTATATTTTTTGCATTTATTATTAATCTCTGCTTAATTTATTTAAAAAATCTTATATATTTCCTCAAGCACTGAGCACTGAAAATAGAACACTGTTTGATATACGGTGTAATTTAATTTATTTATATTAATATCTCATTTTAAAGCAACACTAGAGCTATTTTATAAGATACACTGTAATCTTAATGCATTGAACAAAAACACATTTGAATAACGCGGCGGAGTTTTATTTCCGTCTTCACATTTCTGCAGAAAATAATAGATTAAAAAATGCATAGAGATATAATAACTTTCATAAAGTATTCATCAACATCATATATAGGATCATATGACATCTTATTTATTTAACATCATACATTAGATCATTTATTTACTACATATTTTAATTATTACAAACCTATGCTTAGTTTATTTTTTAAATATAATAGGTGTTCTCTAACATTAGAAATAGCAGTACGAATTATAACATACTATGTAATCTTAATGCATTGGGTAAAAAATACACATATGAAGGTTGTGAAAGGGTCTTACTTCCACCTTCAGGAAACAAATGAGCGAAAAATTTCAAAATATCTTGTATAACATCTTTTGTAAAATATTCATTTAAAATTAGATAAATAACATCACATTTCCAATATAACTTCTTAGTTATTAGGTTTCTTAGCATCATCTTGGTTGCCTTTTTTCGCATAAAGATCAATTTTATTTCAAACATAGCTGAAAAAAGTAAACGTCGAATTTTTTTGTGTATAAGTATATGCAAGTTACAAGAGAAGGAACTTTCGAGCTCCACGAGCAAACTTAAGCCAGGATTACAAATTGTTGTTCTAAAAGAATCTTAATCACGAGAAAAGAATTCTGCCTTCAAGCAGTGCTGCGCTTCGACTGCCGGCAAGAAAGTGAAATTTCTGCTGCTTCACTAATGGTCTTAAGCCTGCTCAGATAATTTTCGCAGTATTTTAAAAGCACCGTAAAAATCCTTTTTCACGACTGCCTACGCATTAAAGAGTTAGTGATAATATATCGTTATTTTTCGTGGTTCGAGAAAGATAAACAGACTTGATGGATTCTTCAGAATATCTATCCTAAAAAAGGGGTTCTTTCAGACAAATAATTGTGAATATTCGCAAGCGAAGAATAAAGCGAGAAGGAGGATTGTTCAACAATGAATTAAAAATATAATAAACAAGTATTAACTTATACTTAAGAAAAGTTCACGATCCTTAACTAATCATTATTTTTACTTAAGTTTGCTCACGAGCCTACATAATGTTTTTTCCCATGGGATTCAATGGCATTTACAGCATACAATAAGTTCTGCATATATTAATAATAAAAGCGAAAATGTGTGTGCGCGCATTAGCGTTTTACCAGTTACATTCTGGAAGAAAAATGGTGAACTCATGAATGCCAAATTTGGCTAAGGTAAGACTTAAGGGAAAGAAAAATAAATCTAAGAATAACTAATTTCAATTTTAAATCAAAATTTTAATTAAAAAATTGATGCAAGAATTAATTTTAAATTCTGTTTATTAGAATTGTACTAAATTTTCCATGTTCTTCGGAACTTTTATGTTTCAAGATATTATCAATTAAATTCTAAGAAATTTTATTCTTATCGATTTTTTAAATTTTATTAAATTAATTAATTAATTAATTAATGGATGACACAGGTTTTTGAAATGAGAAACTTTAAATAGATTTCTTAAAAACAAATCTTTGAGCTACTCTGCTTTTACATTTCGATATTTTTGTTTCATTTATTTATATTTTACTTCTGGTGGTTTTGATTGATTTAAACAAATATTTCATATAATATTTTTTACAACAATTTTCATTCATGAATAAAAAGTATACATATACATACAAGTGTTTCAAGAACAGATTCGGTACAATTTTGCAAGGGTATTTTTAAAATTTGCAAAGGGTATTTTTTAAATTAGCAGTCAATTGCATGACAGTTTATATCAGAAAAAAGTATCGGGTTGGGTTATTGGTATAAAAATCAAAAATTATCACTTTCAAATGATATTTTAATTTTAATTTTAAAAAGTTTCAGATAATAAAAGATTGTTGTTTATATAAAAAGATGTTTACATTAAAATATAATATAAGAATAATAGTATGGTCGTGGTATATTTGGTAATACTTTAACAAAATTGAAATCTGCAATAAATTATTCAGGCCAAATATGGAATTATTCCCCTTTTTTAGGTTGCGACGAAACATGAATGGAAATTTTTTATTTTTAAATCTACATTTTAATTCTACTTTATCATTATCCTGTTTAGAGTATGGTTTGGACTTTTTAAATTTGTACTCAAAAAATTGTTGTTTCTTACTGCAATTATATAAATGGCACAGACTGAGCTATTGCCTGTTAATACCAATATTCATTACAAACTGCTAAAACTCTCTTTAAAGTAAAAATCGAATTAATATTTGAAAGGTGCCATCCACTTCAAGTTTGGAAAATGTATTTTAATTCGTGTGGATGAAAAAAAAAGTATTTTATGAAAGACTGGAAATTTTAACAAGATATATAAATAAATATAGGGAGAGTGTGAACCAATGTAGGAACTGAAAAACACTTAGCTACATAATATTTCTTACAAAAATAGATTTAAAAAATCATTTCTATAAAGCTGTAATTACAATTGGTATCATTCTTCTAATCTAAATCTAAAAATCTATACTTTTTTATCATAATAAATCAATTCTATAATAAATAGAAATAGAAGAAAACCAGAGCATTTACAAAAAACGGTTGAGAGCAGATGCATTTTTGTAAAAATCATTCAACCTTCAAACAAAAAGATATTCTTGAAATATGATGGCAAAGGCGTAAAACTATTGAAGTAATTGCGCTATAATTTTGAATTCAGCATTTAAAAAAACATTTTCATGGTGCAATTCTAAACTATTCCCTTTGTTTCTTTCTCAAAAGTCACTTTTAGAACATATAAACGAACTCCAATAATGTCCAATCGTTTTTCTTTCCTAATTCAAAACATCAGAAACATTGATGCTCAGCAGTTCATTTAAAATCATGAATTTGAAGAGAGAATGAATACAGGACAGAGTCCTAAGTGCAGCTATTGCTTGTATTATTAACACTGCCCATTCACGAACTTAAAATAATTATAGCTTGTATATTGTGTTACATTCTATATGCAACACAGCATACGAGCTGTATGAGAAATTAAAATTTTTCTTCAATTTCAAAATTGACTATCGAAAATTTTGGATGAATAAAGAGTATTTTATTAAAGATTGATAATTTGAACAAGCTATATATAGGTGGAGAGTGAACTAATAGTAGGAATTGAATAAACATCTATAGTGATAGTGAGCAAAATCGTACAAAAAAAGACCATTTTATTAAAATGTAACTTCGAATTTTGTATCCATTGCTTCTTACCATTTCATTTCCTAATTTACTTGACTGAAGAACCTGTAGTAAGGTAATGAACCCTCGTCCTAAACCCTCGACCATGCCAACTTGTAAAAAAGTTACTAAGCGTTTTGTGGAATATTTGAATTTCATATGTTGCTTATCACATTAATATAAT
Source organism: Argiope trifasciata (assembly GCA_026543055.1). Taxonomy (NCBI): domain Eukaryota; kingdom Metazoa; phylum Arthropoda; class Arachnida; order Araneae; family Araneidae; genus Argiope; species Argiope trifasciata. The sequence continues at coordinate 951,154 of JAPMOQ010030916.1, forward strand.
ATAAAATGGTTGTTTTGAGAAAAATTTATAGCATTTTAATGTGATAAAATATGGATTGAAATAGAAATTGATAAGCATTTTTTATACTGAAGTTAATATTTTATAATAATAGAAGATAAAATAATGCATCTACATAGATTACTTATTAACTTGTACCCTTTCTCATTATAAGTTAAATTAACTCACCACTTTTTTAGTAAATAGTGAAACTATATTACAGTGTCTTGTTGAACATCCAAAGCCTCACAAAAAATGGGGAAACATTATTGTTTTGTTTCTAATACAAGATATGCCCCATTTTGCAGGTAAAAATATAACACACGAACTAATACAGCATGTGACCATACCTAAAAAAATGTTAAATTATTCAAGTATCAAGCCTTTTTAAAGGCGATCATTAAAAATTAGAAGAAAATTGACTTTTATGAGCTAAAAAATCACTTTGTATCCTTTGGATCAAGCTGTTATAAAGGAGATAAGTAAAACATCTTATTATAAAATGCATTTTGGCTTCAGAGAATGATATAACCACTAAAGTTCTCTTTTTAAATTTTGTGGGTTTTTAAAAACCTTGTAACTATTTTAAATGTCTAAGAGCTTCACGAAACAGTGTTCTAGTTTTTTATAGTAACCCATTTATTTGATCATGTCTTATTAGTATATCTTTATGATACGAAATAAAAAATATTTTTAAGATTATCCATAAATTTCAAGCACAAGCTTTTGTCAATGTTTTTGAAAGTTATATTTTTCGAATAAAAAAAAAATTAATAATTAATTATTATTAATTTTATTTCAAGCTCATATCAAAGATTTTATCTTTGGCAGAAAAGAAATTCATCAAACCATAAAAAAAATATATTATTTATAGTCCTATTGAGGCTCATTTAAAAGTCTGAAAAACTTTCAATTTTCACCGATATTAATTGGTTGTTTAAGAATTTTTAATTCAATAATCCTAGCCAGAAAATAAATTTACTCATAAAACTTTCCTTCATAACAACACTGTGTCAACATGATACTTTTTCTTGAATAATTTCTAACCATTATAATTAAAGCGATTGTAATTATTTTATTTAAAAAAATTATAGTTAAAAAGAGCATGTATCATAAAGTAAAAGAATTTATAAAAATTTCCAGTTTGTTAATTTATTAATACGTTGCTGGTAGAGTTTCCATCAACATATTTTGGGCTTATATGTGTATGTAAGTGTGTATGAGTATGTTTGCTTGCAGGTGCGGATGTGTATGCGTGCGTTTTCTAACAAATTAAATCAAATGAATTCAAAATTAAAAAACCAAAAATGTTAAAATATTTTGTTGTAATTGATACATTTCTCCTTCTTAAACATCATTGAGAAATGTCATTATTGAAATATGTTGAGATATTTCGAGTTTTTACAATGCAGAAATAATTTTCTTTAGAATTTCAGTTTCAATTAGAAGGATAAATGTTAAGAATATATTATATGAGATTAATGTTTCAATATTTTTGTTACAGAACACCAAAATAATCAGAAATGTAAAATTATTTATAATTATTTTTTCTAAGGATTTTTCTTAAGATACAACTACAAAAAAAAATAAGTTGCTAATTTCCGTTGGCCTTTTTAGCCCTATTAAAGCCAAGAGGATGGGTCACTTATTCACAAATATTCAGCATACTTTAGAGCTATTCATCAAACTCTCATTCCTACTACACAGCACAGCGAAGTACTTTAACAAAGTTGTATCATAACTAATTCAATTGTAAACTCAAAATTAAATGCAAATATGAATTTATTGTTCGTTAAAATGGAACCAATTCGGACGGAATTGTGTATATAATAATTAGTTGCCATCACCTAGTAGAAACTAAACTGTGGACTAAATAATATGAAATTACATATCATGCATCATCTAGCTGTCAAGTCCTGTGTTATGAATTACTTCCGACAGATGTACGCCTAGTTTTCAAAAATTGGTATTATTTTGTGAGAGAGACAACAAAAAAAACGCTTTGCATGTGAGTTAAATATTCATTATAGGAAAATTCTGCTATTCGAGTTATGACTTGATGCTGATAATAATGCAATATAAAACAAAAAAGAGTCCAAATCAGTTTTGTTGTGTCGTGTTTATAGCCAATATTTCAATTCAAATAAGCTAGCTAAGTAGTTTTTCTAAAATTCTTATGCAATTTTATTTAACTCGTTATTCATCTTAATACTTCACTTTGGCTACTTAAGATTGTTGAAATTATTGGAGAATTGAAGAAACATAATAAAGTAAATTTCAAAAACGAAATTATGTTTTAAGAAATTACCAAAAAACATGAATATACAGGATGATAATAAAAGTTTTTAAAAATTCTGTTTTATGTCATTCCAGGCAGTATACCATTCGATAGATTTGAGTAAAATTTTGAACACTGATGTTATATGATAAACTCCTAAGATTTTTTAGAAAATCAATAGTCCTGCTTTCACAGTTACTGTTTTAAATTGATAAAATTTCAGAAAATTAAATTTAACACCTATTTTTTCACATATACGTGAACCAAATAATGAAACAAATAATTAAAATGGACGAATTTTTCTCTCTCCAGAAATCTGGTGGCACATTAGTTGAGAAATCATTAGTATAGCCAATTGTTAAAAAGTATTTATTGTTTTCCAATGATATTTCAAATTAGAAAGTTTGGGAATAAGAAGGATTTACGCCGCAACAATTGTTATCATTAAAGAATATAACCATTAAATACAATGCATGCTCTGGACCTTTAAGAATTTCTTCACTTCAAATTGAAAAATTGAGAATTTAAAAAAGCTTATAAATATGAAAGATAATGCCTTTCTATTTTAATCGTATGTGGTATAATCCTCCATTTCCTTTTCCAAATGAACCCCCTCCCCCCCAAAAAAAACATGAATTTTCTTTTAAATTTAAAGAAAGATAAATGTTAAGTATTTTGAAATAGAAAAAAATACGAACTCCTTTAATCTGTAGCTAATAATCCCGAGCAAAGAAGCATTTTTTGTTCCCTATTTTAGGATAAGAACTGTAGAAAATTTTTAAAAACAGCTTTTTCATTAAAAAAAATTTAAAAGGAGTTAGAATTTTACTGTAATTCTTTATTTATTTTATAATAAATTAACTGAACTTCTAATAATATCATCTCATTCAGTAAAATTCCTATAATAGTTTGAGATAAAATTAAAATTCAGCAAAATCTAGTAGAAATCTAAAAGATTTTGTTGTAGGGTAAGATTTAAATAAAATAGTAGTCAGCAAGCAATTTAGTGGATACAAAGTTTAGACTTGAGCGTTTCCTTCTCTGATTTCCTTCTCTGCTAGCTGTTTTTCTTTTAATTTTTAGCTTTATTTTGCCATTAGTTTCTTGAAAACAAATGTGGAAACTCTCTAATCCTAAGTAAAAAATACTTGTCTCATAAACTTAAGAAGAAGTAAGTATGAAATGACTGTTAAGAATGCAGACTGTCAGAAGTGTTTACATCGACGAACTCCCAGACTACTTCAAGTAGCTGAAATAAAGATGAAGATTTAAATAATTTGTACTTTCTCTTAAATTCAAAATTTTCAAAAAGCAAAGTAAAAAAAGAGAGAAATGTTTAAAGAAGGAATCATATATCTAGATTTAAACATTTTTGAAAATTTCTCTGCTAAAGCGTGCTTGAAATTAAGCTTGAAAAGAATAACAAGTTTTTTTCCTTGATTTTTGATGTCTTTAAAAGAAAGTAATATTTATAAATTCCAATTTTTATCCATTTTATTGTTAACGGGTCATCAATAAATAGGAAATTTTTAACGCTTCTCTTAATATTATTATTTTAATTATATAAATACTTTTTCTCGGATATTTTGATTATTCAAACGAAACATAGAAATTTCAGGTACTTAATTAAAAAAT
>JAPMOQ010030916.1:965063-1067530 GCA_026543055.1 Argiope trifasciata
CTCCTAGAATGCAAATTAGTTAAAAAGCATTTTTTACAGATATTTCTTTACAATAACTGAACAGCTATTTTACTATTTTTACCATGGAAATTAATATCAATTCAGAACAGACATAAATTTAAAGTTAATCTGAAATTGAATGTATGGAATTTTAATCCTTACTTTCTGCTGCAGCTCTTTTTATTTGTCGTCCATCTAATAATTTCTTTTCATTAAATTCCTGTCACGGTTTGAAATGAAAACAAAAAATCAATCTTTTAACAGAAAATGTGCTTTTAAAGTTTGAAAAGCAAAAAGAATTGTAATGCGAAAATGTGAAAGAATCCAAGAAAATAAAGGCTGACGGAATTTGCAGCAAAACGTTAGTTAACTTTTAAACTAAATTATGCTCTGCCCCTGCTCTGTTTTCAATATGTGATAATTAATTCAATTTTATCAAATCCTTTTCTAGTCAGCCATTATATGTTTATCAAAAATATTTCATATATGACTGGTAAGAGGATGATATGGCTGCTGTTAAAAGTGTCTGGAAACGAGAAATAACCAGACTACTTCAAGAGATGTAAAAAAAAATGTGAATTAAGTAGTTCTTGAGTTGGTCTGCAATTTAAAATCTTAAATCTGCTCTTGAAGCGAATAGTTGGGGGTAAGAAATGTTTCTTCCATACTACTTGAGCACTGAAAATTTTTTGATAACGAATGTCTGAAAAAAGTTTTGATATAAATAAGATATCATGTCTTACTGGATGGGGGAGTCCATGGAAGAAATCTAAACCACTCATTATATTTTAAAAGTAGTTTTTGCTAATTACTTTCAAAATGAAAATGAAAATTAAACAATTTATTTTACTTGAAATTACTATAATTTTTTCTCCGTGAAATGGTGGAAGTGAAACTTCATTTTATGATTTTACAGTTACAAATCTATGATGTCTCGGAGAAAGGTTGCTATACCGATGGCTATTTTTCCCTCTGTGTTGAATTTAAATTTGATATATAAGTTAGAGATGAAAAATTAATTTCTACTTTCAAATCGTTATTCGTTTACGCGTCATTTCTTTCCATAATAAGAAAATTCAAATAAATATATGAATATATTGTTACAATTAAACAACAATTTATAATCAGAGATATAACTGAATAGTTAAATAATGATATTACGGCATCAAAAAAATCGAATTTCTTCTGTTTTTCTTTAAGCATTATACGCCAATATGCCAAGAAAATTACTGAAATATTCCCCTGGACTCTTTTGAAAAGAATTAGATTTAGTTAAGTGTAAAAAAGGACTTACTAGTAAAAGTGGTGAACTCCATCACATTTTTAGATTGCTGAAAAACTATTATTTATATTAAGTTTGCCATCCTTCTGACGTTGGGTGGTTTAGTGGCGAATTAAATTAATCGGCGTGATTTAGTGCTCTTACTGCATGAAAGAATGTCTATTTTTCAAAGCAGGAAAAGAATAAAACGAAACTAATGGCTTAGAAAATTTGATAAAATACTATATATTTTTTTAGTCTTCTCTTAAAATACCGGGGTTTATTTGAGTTGTTAAAGTCACAGAGGACAGGGTAAATTTTGATTTCAAAAGTAAAATTTACTATCAGTTTTTCAGCCTTTAAGTAGTGGTGAAGGAAACAAAAATATTGCTAAATATTTTCAGTTTCTGCTTAATTTTTGTAACACAACTTACACCTAATCTATACTTATAATAAAGCTCAATGTGTGTGTGTGTGTGTGTGTGTTGGCGCTGTACAGGTCAGAACGTTAGACCTACAGCTACCAAATTTGGTACATGTATACCTTGGGTCGAGAATGTGCACCTCGAAGCTCTTTTTTTCAAATTTATAATTGGAATTTGAATTAATTAAAAATTAAGCGAAATGTTGACGTTCTTTCGCTTTAACTTCTGAAAATATTATCTCACAAAGATAATTTTTACCTTAAATTAACGGTAAAAGTTAGCTTTCCAGTGGTATCTTTATTTTAACATATAAATTAAGCTTCTTTTTAACGAATTTTTAAAGATACATTTTTAGATTTTTCAACAATATATTTCGTACTAAAACAATAAAATTTAAGCTGCAAGTGCACGTTACGAGTGAAAGGGGAAACTATGTTTTATCAATATGTTGTCATCAGATTGATAAAGACTGAAATTAAAAAATAAATAGGCAAATTAAACATATAAAATTGTAATTTTCAGCACATGTATGCATGAAATTAAATAAATGTGAAATATATATTTCATAAAAGAAAATGTAAAGAAAAGTTATTGTGACTTCTACAATATTATTAATTAAATAAATCAAATATATTTCATACAAATGTGGTTTAATATATATATATATATATATTCGATTCAAGGTCCAGCGGCTAATTTGTAAAACCTTAATAATAGAAATGCATCTATAAAGAAGGTCTAAGTGAAGTAAATAACTACATAGTATGTAACGTGAGTCTATAAATGCTTTAAAAATGTAGAATGCTTAGTTTTTAAATAAAAAGAGATAAACTTCAATCAACTCAGTCTCTTAAACTGACTGATTTAGGAATATCTGAAGATCATTATTCAATAAAAACTTGCCATTTTAAAGCACTTCATCGACAACTCCAAAAATGATACCTCAATCAATGCCTAGGATTTCTCAAGACCGACTGGCCCGCAAGAATAAAAATATTGAATGCTCGAAACATTTCAATTCAAAACTTCATATGGCGATCAAATTTGATAGCTGAAGACAGAAACCTTCATTTATTTATTTGAAAGTTGAAGTGTCAGGAATAATTTCGTAGAATGATTCCTTATAACTAAAAGATGCATAAAATTTAGACTTCATAAATTTTTTAATTATGTTTATGTTTATAGACCAAAAAAAGAAAATATTATTCGCATCATTTAAATCTTTTTGAAAGTAAAACTAAAACCTGAATTTTATGATAAATCTAAGTAAATTTTGTTGAATAATTTTTGAAACATGACATAAATAATTGTAATTATTCTCTTTTATCTATATTTAAAAAATGATTGGATAAAAAATTGCATTTCGATAAAAAAAATGTTTTTATATCCATTTGCAGTTTAATCATTTCCGCTTTAATTTAAAGTTGAATTTTGCGAAAGTTGACTGATAATTAGAGAGATATATATGGTACTTTATAAGCTTAAGGCCTTTATAACTGCATGGGAGAATTATACACTGATGGAAAAAATCCCAACACTAGGAAGGAGCTGCAGCTGAAATTCGAGCTGCAGTTGGCAGCACAGTGACACAACGAACTGTTACAAAACGGTTACTTCAAGGACAGCTCCAAGCCAGACGCCCTGTACAGTGCATTCCACTGACTCCAAACCACTGCCGTTTGCGACGTGAGTGATGTCAAGCTAGAGCTCATTGGAGGACGGAGTGGAGATCTGTTGTTTTTTCTGATGAAAGCCGGTTCTGCCTTGGTCGCAGTGATAGCCGTTTGTTGGTTGGAAGGAGGCCAGGTGAACGCCTGCTAGTGACCTGTCTGCGGCCTAGACACACAGGGCCTACTCCTGGAGTTATGGTTTGGTGAGCAATTTCGCATGACAGCAGGAGCACTCTCGTAGTTATCCCACACATCCTGACTGCAAATTTGCACGTCAGTCTAGTGATAAAACCTGTTGTGCTGCTATTCATGAACAGCATTCAAGGGGGTGTTTTACAACAGGATAACGCTCGTTCTCATACCGCTGTTGTAACCCAGCATGCTCTACAGAGTGTCGACACGTTGCCTTGGCCTGCTAGATCACCAGATCTTTCTCCAATCGAGCACGTATGGGACATCATTGGACGACAACTCCAGCGTCATCCACAACCAGCATTAACCATCCCTGCATTGACCGCCCAAGTGTAACTGGCATGGAACTCCATCTCACAAACTGATATCCGACACTTGTACGACAAAATGCATGCACGTTTGCATGCTTGCATTCAGAATTCTGGCGGTTACACCGGTTACGAATGTACCAACATTTCACATTTGAAATGGCTCTTCTCGCCAATGGCTCCACCTGTGATCTTGAAACTTTAATCAATTAAATATTTTACTTAGACAAATGTATTCCTAAAATTTCATTACTGTACAATAATTTTTTCTTGGTGTTGGGATTTTTTTTTCCATCAGTGTATGACTATCAAAATTTGAACCATAAAAATATTTTGATGATGTTCCAGTAAAAGACAAGTTACATAAAGTATTTAATTGACAATGACAACTCCCATAAGGTATTTCATTGACAATGACATTACTTGAAGTATTTAACTGATAATTTTAAACAGTAGTAAGATTGGTGAATCTGCTGGCTGGAAAACCAAACGCTTTTCAATATTAAATAATCAAATCATCTTTTTACAAACTAAATAGAAATATAGATTTTGAAAACGTTTTTTTTAGATGCATAGAATCTAATTAACGCAAAACTGTAGGGCATGAAGATCCATAAATCGCCCAATTGTAATTAATTCGGAAAGGATTATTGCCTGGTAAATACGAAGTAAGGATCTTAGAACGTTTTTGAGAGCACCTTTAAAATATTTAAGGATTTCTCACATTTCTTCCGCAAATATAATATATGCGGAAGAAAGGCGAGTTTCGGATCTAAAATCACTCCCAAAAATCGTATTTCGTTTACCTCAGGAATTGGAATATTCAGAATATAAATACACGAATCAAGATGAAGATTTCGTTTCTTGCAAAAATGAACATATTGGCTCTTCTCTGGAGAATTCATTGATCCAATTTGTTTACTGCGGCTTGTAACTGCCTTTCGATTAGACTCTTATTGCTGTCTTGACATGAGACCTGCAGATTGTCAACATAAAGACTGACCTGCACAGATGAAGGTAAATGAGTTAAAATTTGATTAAGATGGAATAAAAAGTGTTACAGTAAGGACACTCTCCTTGGGAACTCCCTCAGCTTGTATAAAATGATTTGAATAAAAGTTCCCTGCAGGAACTCTAAAAATACGATGTGATAAAAAGTTTCACAAAAATATAGGTAAGTTACCACTAAAACCAAAATTAAATAATGTGAAAAGTATGCTTTAGCGCCATGTGCTGTTGTATGCCTTCTAAATAACGAAGAATATGGAGACAAGATGGTTCCTCTTAACATAAGCATCGCGGATCTGTGTTTCCAGTAGAATGCGGTTGCCAAAAGTAGGCCAACCTCTACGGAAATCACTCTGCAACGAGGGAATACATCCCTTTTCTCCAATTCGTATACGATACCAGCATTAATCATTCACTCAAAGGTTTTGCAAAGATAACTAGTAAGGACATTTGGTCGGTAATTCAGAGGGTATCATGAGATTTTCCAGATTTTAAAAGGGGGATCACGATAGCTTCCTGCCATTGTGAAGGATACCTAAGCTCAGTCCAGATTCTGTTATATAAGAGTAATAAACTGGAAAGGGAATTTACATTCAAATGGCGGAGCATATTGTATGTGATCCCATCTGGTCCAGGACTTGTATCATAGGCTTGGGACAAGGCCGATTCTATTTCCGACATCCTAAATTCGCAGTTGCATGAAAATGTTTCCTCGGTATTAAAGCCTAAATGCACCCGTTCAGTTCAGTTCTTAACTGATAAGGAATCAACACGGTAAGAATCAGTCGCAGAAACTTGTGCAAATTCTTTGCCTAAAATATTGGCAACATTTAATGGAGCTGAGTAGGACACAATCTCTATATTTAAAATAGGGAATAATAATCTCAGTGAATTCCATTAGTTGCATTCACTGTTTTACACAAAAGTTTACTAGAAATATAAGATGTGATAAATGGTACAAAGTTAATCCAAGATTCCCTCTGACTACGACGTCGGATATGACGAGCAAGGGCTTTGGCCCTTTTAAAATCGACTAAATATTCTGACGCTGGATACCTTCTAAATTTGTTCAAAATTCTCTTTTGGTTCTTATAACTGTCGCTACAGGCTTCGTTCCACCACGGTTTACGAAATGTTCTTAGACTTGGGGTAGTTTTTGGAATGGTGGCGTCAGCGGCATTCATAATCGTATCAACAACATTTTGTAAGACACTTGATGTTACATTATTAATCAGAGTTTCATTAATAACAAGAGGCTGAGAAAATGTAGTCTAGTTTGCTCTTTGGACTGAAATCACCGAGGGAAAATAATTGTACCACCGCTATCAGCATGGGTGATTATTAAGGGGAAAAAGCTATTGTTCAAATCATCTCCAACTTTCGAATTCAACAACAGTAGCATTTCGGGAGAACATATGGCTAAGTCAAGACAATGGAAGCTTCGTATGGTTTCATGAAAATATTCTTTTCTTTATTATTGAGCAGACAGGGGCAGTTATTATTAATGAACTGTTCGATCTGCCGCCCACCAGAGTTTATACTATCTGAACCCCACAACGTACTGTGGCCGTGGAAATCAAGTAGCAGGATAAATAGCGAAGGAAAATGGTCCACTAATGTTTTTAGATCTTGCTGATGTATTATATTATGAGGCGGAAGATAAATACTGCAGATTGTGACTAAAGATCGTATATGAACCAGAACAGCCACAGCCTGAAGACGAGTATGCAAAGTAAGAGGAGTGCTTGGATAAAGATTGGATGTGAAGAGACAGACACCACCAGAGCAGAGAAGTCCTGTATTTACATCCCTCCGAACACAGGTATAACGGTGCAATTTTAATGGAATGCTGGGTGTCAAGAAAGTTTCCTCCACACCCAAAAAAACGGGATGAAAGTCGTTAAAAATAGGTTTGATTTCATGAAGTGTAGTCCAAATGCTGCGACATTTCCAAGAGATAAAAGTACCCACTAAGCGATTTTTTGGAAGGGGAAATGAACTGAGGCAGTTATTGGAGTTGCCAGGTCTTCGCAACTCATTTCCAGTTCTGATTCATCCTCTGATGGATGCAATTTAATATCTGGATTATGGCCATCCCCTCAAAAGATGGACGCCAGATCCTTAAAGACAATACCCTTCGTCGCTAGCCCTAAAGCGACGGAATTTTTGGATGCTAATTTTTTAAGTTTTATTCATCTCTCTGGAAAGAGAGATCGTGCGTGGGTATGTGTGTTGGCCCCAGCTTGACAAACTATTTGACTTAAATTAACTAAGCTTGACCACAATATATTAGCATGCTTAGAAATATACAAGTCATAGAGATATTTGAGACTTTTACCAATAACTTCAAAAATAATTGTAAGACGAATTTATAATTTAATTATTTTAAATTAAAAAAATATTTTGTAAAAATATTAATTTAATTGGTCGTCGATAGAATTTTTTTTAAATAATTTATATTCATAACTTTAACGGTAAAAAATTACTTTTTAGCAATATCTGTAATTGTTAGATTGAAAATAAAACCACTTTAATTATTTCATTCACTATTTAATGGTGTGAGGTGCTTCCCTTTTTAAAATTTTAAAAAGAAAATTTAAATCTATTTCTTACATAATTTACATGAGAATATGAAAGTTAAGATTCAATCCCAGGAAGGACAACGTGCAGTTGAAAAAAATATAAGTTTGGCAATAATAAGGGCTCTATGATGTAAAGTTACTTGACTCCAATAAGTAAAGCAAGTGTAAAACTTTAAAAATAAAGCTACATCATTGCCTGTCAAAATTATTTTTTTAAATGGACTGCCTAAGCAATCGAAAAGAAATTTCGCACAAGATTTTTAGTTGGAATAAAAATTAAGGCATTTCAATCAGAATGTACAAATTTAAATTTAAAAGTATAATGCCTTATTGTGTTTTCAAATAAATTGTAGAAAAAATTTGCTGATTTTAACCTATTAGATGCGACTTTTGTATGATTAATTTATTAAACCTCATGTAAAAACGATTCTTTTGTAAAGAACTCATGTCAAACTAGAATTTATTTACCTATTAGGGAAAGTAGTCAGACAACCAGGGTGTATATGCCCATAAAGGCTGAAAAGGTTGATTTTAACAAGTGTATATATAAATAGTAATATATATCAATTATATTCTTTTATTTTTCATTTCGATTGAGATCATTCGTTCGTTTTTGTAATTGTTATTGTTCGGAAACAATTTAAAACCTTTTTTTTTATTAATTTCATGAAGAAGTCAGCGATTTTAAGCCGAAAGAGTGTTTCTTGTTTTCAGTCGTGCCATCTAGACCGAACAGTGCATCTTAGCTACTCATGCGTCAAATTCGTTTGCACAATTCGTTTCCCTTTTTACAGGGGGCGCATTCACACACCTCATAGATAGAACACAGAAGAAGAACAGCCATGTCCGATCCGGGACGCCTGATCACGGGTAGCTTTTAAAGTGATTTGTTTCATATTCTTAATAAATAATTTAAAGACCTTTTATAATGACTCTTGCTCAATTTTATTTGATTAAAAAGCTGTCTCTAATTTCTTATAAAAAATATTTTTCTATTAAATCACAGATTCATGTCTCAGAGAATATATTATTAAACATATTGATGCCTACGTGATAAATATATCAAATTCTGGAAAAAAAATTCGAATCACAAAATATTTTTGAAATTATTTACAAAAAATATTTCATTTCTTTCTGCGTTATAATCCGTTCAGAAATAAAAATGACAAATTATAATCAAAAGTGTCTGGTTGATAATGTATTTTAAATTTACTTACGTAATATTACCATATTAAAAATGCCTGATTGATGTCCAATTTAACACTAAAGTGTTTTTTAAATATTGTTATCAATATTATTACCCTTTTTTTCTATGACAAAAATTGTAGTAAGTTACTTCACATCATAATTGTTTGTTTTATTAGACGTGTTCTGTATTTAAGGCATTAGAGGCAGAGTTACCAAAAAGTGAAACATTGTCCTTTCCTGAATAAGACACATCTTATAAATTACAAAGTTGACTAGGATTACTTCTACAAATTCAAAAATGAGATTAGTAGTCATTTTTTTACCTATTTGATTGACGTTATACTTTTTCAAGTTCCAAAGGATTATTTTCAATCTTTTAACAACGAAATGAAGTGGGGTCGATAGTGAGATGAAAGAAAGAAGAATTTTTTATAATACATATTCATAAGCTATTATGAAATTCAAAATTTTTGGATTGATCCCATTGGAGGCTTCTTTCAGTATGATCAAACTCTGGAAACTGATATTATCTTAAAGACTAACTAGATTTTTAAAAAGAAAAAAAGAATATAGAGAATGCCGTCTAATGGTCAATTCCTTATCCTTTTAATTATATTATAGCATTATACTTTTTGTGAAGAAACGGGAACATTTTTAATCTAAAACATTAAAAGAAAAGAATATTAGAATATATAAAAGTCCTTGTATGATGCATATTCATATATTTCTTTTAAATTTTTAAATATTTGAATTTATCGTGTTAAAGCAATCCTTTCAATGTAATTAAAGTGTGAAATTTTAACTGCTAAAATCCAGTCGTTAAGTCCAGTGAAACTTCTTATAATTTGCGACAATTTAATACTCATTCATTTTGTATAAAAATTTGAATTACTGACTTACAAAGACAGTAGGTTGGCATAATTTATTAGAAGTTAATTTGTTTATTCAAATATCTTTGAGATTTATTCAAATATCTTTGAGATTATTATTATGAAACGTTATTTTCATTCCATCATTGGATAAAAGAAATTATGCAAAATAATGTCTTTTCGAAATTTAGAAATACTGCTGTAAGCTTCTAAAACACCTGAGGACTTCTGAGGATGAATACATATTTTAACTAAAAAGAGAGAATTTTATAAAAATATCTTAAATTTCCCATGTTAAAAGAAAATATTTTATTTCTTCCATGTCGAAAAAGATCATTTATTAACTAAGCACAAAGTAAGACAGCATTTCTTAATTTTAAAAATTTTACACTGTATATTTCTATAATTGATTTCAAACTTTTGATAAACGCCGATAATCAGGGCGTTCAAACAAAGTAGCCAATTAGGTAACAAATTCTTGAAGATTTTAATTAGAAAATCAATTGTAAGATTGCAAGTTTTAGTGAAATTTATAATTCAATACGATTTTAATTAATATATATATTTTAAACACAAACTAAATCAGTTACAATGAAATGTATTTAGGTTTTAACTTATAATTTTAAGATATTTTGCTTCAAATAAATACTTTTAAAATTTTAAATACCAAAAAAAATTTTAACACTAATATAAGGCTTAAAATGGCTTTATTCCTTCTTAAAATAAAACTTCAAGTCGTAATCTTAGAATTTTCTACCTTTAATAATGAATTTCTTTATTGAAATTTGTTGGAAATGAATTATAGAAATTATAAATACTAATAAAAATGAATTCAAGAAAAGAACCGAAGAAGAAAAGAAGTCGAAAATAAAATCTGTCTTCGATCTCATCCCTTGATATGCATTTAAGCAATTTTATTTTCAATTCCATATCGTCTGGTTGTTAAATTTATATTATGTCATCATTTTCATTTCTTTTATGTCATAGGTTTTGTTATCATTGTTTGTATTATGTCATCAATTAGTTTCCTTGTATTCTTAACCCCTCGCAAATAAAATCAAGAAGTCTTTATCCGTACTAATATGTTACACGTGAAAAATCAACCGATAATTTGAGCATAAAGTAGCAAAAAAATTCTTCAAAAGTATCGTTAAAAAAAAGATAATAAATTTTGATAAAAAAATTTCAATATAGTAGAAAAATCAAAAATCCTTTATGGCTGTATGTTTTTTAAAAAATGATTATTTTATTACGATAGGAAGAAATATCAAGGATAAAGTAAAATAATCAATACAATAATCAATTACACTTGGAATGTTATTTATTATATCAATAAAAATATGAAGTATTATTTATCAATTTTCAAATGTACATCAGGAATTTCAGATTTTAAGAAATATTTAAATACTTGGAATGACAAAATAAATATAGAATGGATTCGATAACCAAATGCTTTCGATGCTATCTGATTTGTTGTTTTTCTCTTTAAATGCATTATAACAGCAAAAAACTTTCAAGAACTTTTGTGAAAATCTATCATTCTATTCCATTTTTGGTTCGGAAGTGCTTGGACAGAATCTTCTATATAAAAAGGAATAACTTTGCTATCGGGGTTAAAGAATATGTTTTTTGATTAAAATGCACCGAAAAACGGTTCAAGCTTTGACGGCTCGATTTTGTGCTGTCCAAACTTTCGTTTGATGTTTAAAAGCAGTAATCAAATTTTTTTTAGAAATGTCAGAAGAAAACTATCCTGTTTCCTAAATGAAAAATGACAGGGAATTCAAAAGCATCGCAGCCTTCAAATGTATTATAGATTTTGGTTCAGATAATTTAATATAAAATTGCATTTTAGTTGATTTTTTATACATTTTTCCGATTAATAATACAAAATTTTTCTTATAAAAATTTTATTTATGTGTTAATCATTTTCTTTTTTTAAAAAATATGTATTATCTTTATCAGCAATTTGGCTTTTACGTCTATTCACCAAAAAATAAATGTATTTGTGTATTTGAAAAATTAAACGGTTTTGAAACATTAAATAATAAAAATTTCATTTGACTGTAGTTAATTTTTTCAGTATTAAATAGCATTTATAATTTACCATGTGTTTCTTTTGATTTTTACTGTCATTGAAACAGCGACATAGAGAAAAAAAATTCCCAGTTCTTCCTAAAATCGATATTTTTAATTGCCCATCCATGAATTTTGCAAGAATTGTCATTTCCCAATTACTTCACTTTTCCCAAAATGTGCTTCAGTGTCAAACAATCAAGTTTATTGATGTAAATTTGTCGGAAATGGGAATGTCATGCATGTGATATTCCTTGCCAATTTCAATATTTTTCTAAAAGAAATATTATTTTTCATGACACTGTAGTATGTCATTCAAATTCCTCTAGCTATGCATTTCATAGTTTTTTATTCTTAATCACATCGGCGAGCTCAATTTTTAAGGGTAAAGTAGATTTTCTCTGTAAAATTATTAAGAGATGCATTTTAAGAATTTCATTTTGACGCATGATTCCTTTCAACCATAGATATGCTATTTCATTGAAACTCTATTGTCTTCTTTATACTTCGATGATTTATACAAATTTATATTGAAACCTTATTAAAATGAAGTCGCTTACATAAATCAACCGTTTTCAGGATGTAATTTTAAAATATATTTTTATCCGTTAAGAAAATATGTATATTAATTACTTGATAGATAGAAACATTGATATGCATTTCACACAAAATATGATCATTTTATTTCCTTCTTAGAGCATTTAGATAGCCTTAGTTTTCTGACACCTGATGAAAAGACATTAGACAAACAATGGACAGCAAGTCATGGAAAATTCAAAAATTTTTGAAATATAAACAGAAATTAGTCAAAAATCTTTAAAAGAACTTGGAGAAAATAGGGCCAATAACAACATGAACAATTTTGGACTATAAAAAACTTCTTTTATTTAAGAAAAAACTTTGTCATTTGTGTTGTATATATATATATATATATACAGAGAGAGAGAGAAAGATACATATAGATAGTTGACAGGGAAAATACAAACACATATATAGGCGTTGTCTTGAGATACATCTTAGTTGAAATTTTCAACTTTAATAAACATATGACAAATGATTATTAAAAAAGTAAAACTCAGTACATAGAAACTCGGTATAAAAAAGATTAAAAAGTCGATTTCAATGGTATTAATAAGTCTATTGAAGTAAACTGTACAGATATATCGGCAGCATAGTTAAATATTTAATAAATGCTATATTCCCTAATGAGAAAATGCAAATCGACAATCTGAAAATAAATCATTATTAAGGAATCACATTTCAAAATTATTGAAGTATCCAATAAAATAGTAAGAAAAGTGGAAATTCTTTTATTTTATTAGATCGAATTTTATGTTTTAAGAGAAAGTAAGTGGTCTATTTCTCCTAATTTTTAAGGAAATTGTTTGTTAATGTAATTAAATGTTATAAATATATAGAATTTATAAGAGTAAATTTACTATGTGATTTATAATTAATAACACATTATTAATTTTTTAATAAATAATTATTTCAAAGTTTTGTTCGTTTTTTTTATAGTAAAAATACATTTCCCGAATTTGAACTTCCAATGAATAAAAAATTTATTTTGTAAAAGAAAATCTTATACAAATGTTTGCTTACATTAAAATAATACATTATACATTTTTACAGTAAATAACATTAGTAAAAAGGTAATATATTAGAACGGGCAGTATATATCTGAACAATTTCCTTTCACCTAGTTAAGAGCGTTTTAGCCAAATATATCCTCGACATGAATGGTTATTTATTAGGACTAAGCTGTTTCCATGAAAGCGGAAGTAAAATTCATTTTTATACTAACAGGCGAAGTCTGTTCGTTTATAAGAAATATGCCGACTCTTACGTTTTCTTCTTAACAATCACCAGTTCAGAGTTCCCATAATTTGAGAAGGAGAAATATCACCAAGATTAAGCAGACCATCATAAAGAACTTAAAGCTAACTATATCCAGACGGAATGCCTGCACATCCATTCTTTCCTGAAACAGTTCATAATACTATACTATTACGCTCATCGCTGCGGATAAGAATTGGGTTTACTCGTTTATTCTCCTTCTTCATTATTTTGGGTGTCTTTCAACGAATTTAACAGGAAAATTCTTTGTCTAAATCTGAAGAGACTTTCAGAAAATGCATTTTCCTAATGGGTAGTAATAATTAATAAGATTCAAATTTTCTGCATTAGTTTCACATTTAATTGTCTGACACTATAAATTATTTATCTAAGTAAAATTATTTGGTACCACTTTTCAAAATTTACTCTATTTTTAAAAACTCTTATTTTGAAAGACTTTAGAATTATAACTTTCAATTCAATACGAGAGGAAGAGAGCCATAAATCAAATTGATAGTGTTGATACGCAATAATATTTAATTGCATTACTTTAATCATGGTTCATGAATTAAAAGGAAGTAATTTTTAAGTACTTGAATCTAAATAATTCATAAATAATTCTTATTTCATCAAGTAAATAATATAAAAAAATTCAAAATTTTTGTTTTATACAAACACAGATCTCAGCATAGATTTCGCTGAAAGCTATGTTCAAATGTGAAACGCTTCAACAGTGAAAATAAACTTCCCAGCATACATTCACAACTTATGCTTTCTTGTTGAAATATATTTTACTATAGAGCTTTCACCAAAGATATAAATTTTTTTAAATCTTAATATCGTTTAATCAATAAAATTTGAAGATTTTAAATATTTAAAAAAATTATAGATCCTCTAAGTTTACAAAAATATTTCCAAGAAAATACAATTATCAAAAAAATTCATAATTTCGATAGGAAAGTAGAAATATTTTTCAAGTATGATTAAAAGATATATGATGAAATTTATGACAAAATAAAAATTCATAATATAAATTTGATTATACGAAAAAGAATCAGTATTTTTAATGACAATCAATTACGCCCATATAGATTAAATCTTCAATATCACAATGCCAAAAAAATTAATAATAATAAAAGGGATGTTTTTATTTATTTATTTCTTAATGTTTGAAATCAAAAAGAAAATTAAAATGGTAAAATCTCTATTTTATCATTTTTAATGGGGGGAAAATGGCATTTTAGAGATACTAAAGAATTTTCATTTCATTTTACAGATTGTAACAAAATAAAAAAAATTAAGCAATAAAGACAGGGATGGAAATAAGTTTTCGAAGCAAAATCTTTTAAGGCTGTGCCCAGTTTTTCTTGATTTTTTTGTGCTATTACTTATCATATCAAAAACATTTTTATCGCTATTTTTCGAGTGAAGATTGTTTTTAACGTAAACAAAAAGAACCGTTTCTTACCAAACAAGGCTGAAAAGATGTTCAAAAAGATATATTTTTCTTTTTTGTGTTGAGGACAAGAGCAGGATATTTCAAGCTTCATAGAGCAATGTGAGCTAGGATTATAAATTATTGTTTTCAAGAAGTTGATCATAAGAAAGAAAAAAGTTTTTCTTCTACCGGTGTTTTACTTTTCACTGCCGATGAAAGGAAGGATGAATCTTCTGCTACCTTACTAATGGTGCCCCTTTCTGTATTATTTTAAAAGCAGTGCAAAATCCTTTTTCGCAACTAACTAAGCACAGATATCTCCAGTGCATTATTATTTCGCATGATTCTAGAAAGAATAACAAGTCACCATCCTGAACCATGGGTATTATAGAAGATCAATCATTAAAATTGTTTTTTAAAATATAGACAAATATAATTAAATCGAACATTTGTCAAACTGTTGATAACATTAGCACATTCAAATGTGGTAACTACGCAGAATAATTTACGAAGCTGCAGAGGAAATAATATTGCAAATATCATTTGGAATTTCAAATAGCTATTTTATTTAATTGAGAATGATGCTTATTTTCTTGTCGGCAATGAATACAGTCACTGAAATTAAAGGATATATAAGGAGAAGTATAAATAGAATTTATTCTGTTTTTATTCTTGTATTCTATTAACAAATATTCGTTTTTTATATCATATTTATGTATTCTTTTAGATTTGTAAAGCTAAGATAATAAAAGAAACTATTCATTGTATTTCTTGATTCGTTTAATATTCGCTCAGAATTCTCAAATTTAATATTAGAAAAGGTGACTAAATTTTTTTCTTTTAAAATTAAAATTATATTTATACCATAAAATTTTTAATATAGTTGAAAAGATAATTTTTTGAAAACTATGATGGTGCAAAATTATTTGTATTGTAATATTTTTAGATGTTACTGCAAAAAACACTAAAATTTTATTAAATATTTGGTTAAAACTTCAAACCTATAGGATTCGTTCCCCTAAAATTTTCTCGTACATTCTCTAATAGAACTATTCCCTCAGACAAAGACTTACATTGTATTTATGTACAATAGCTGCGAAATACTAACATCTAGATTGAATTTAACATTTTTACTGAATCTGTTGTGTCCCCTTGGCGAGTTATTTGGTGTTTAATCCATGGTTAATACATGCATTAAATAGGTCCGAATATATATTTTATATATTAGATGATAGTATTATGTCTATAACCTTCGCGTAAGTGCAAGAAATATGTTGTCGAAATTTTATCGGAATGGATCGACAGACAGAAGAGACATACAGACACACATCCATTTTTATTCATATAGATTATTACCTTGTGTATTTTTCGATTTAATGTGTGATTTACTTACTATTTTAAATATACATATCATAGATATTTCGATATATCATTCTAAAAATTCACTTAGTGATGTCATTATTATGAAATAAAAACGGTGGTATGAGGGTGAGCGTTATCCTGTTGGAAAACACCCCCTTGAATACTGTTCATGAATGGCAGCCAACAGGTTGTATCACTAGACTGACGTACAAATATGCAGTCAGGGTGCGTGGGATAACCACGAGAGTGCTCCTGCTGTCATAAGAAATTGCTCCCCAAACCATAACTCCAGGAGTAGGCCCTGTGTGTCTAGTCCGAAGACGGGTTACTAGCAGGCGTTCACCTGGCCTCCTTCTAACATACAAACGGCTATCACAGCGACCAAGACAGAACCAGCTTTCATCAGAAAACACAACAGATCTCCACTCCGTCCTCCAATGAGCTCTAGCTTGACACCACTCACGTCGCAAACGGCAGTGGTTTGGAGTCAGTGGAATGCACTGTGCAGGGCGTCTGGCTCGGAGCTGTTCTTGAAGTAACCGATTTGTAACAGTTTGTTATGTCACTGTGGTGCCAACTGCAGCTCGAATTTCAGCTGCAGACGCAGTACGATTAGCTACAGCCATACGTCGAATACGACGGTCTTCCCTCTCAGTAGTACCACGTGGCTGCCCAGAACCTGGTCTTCTTGAGGCAGTACCTTCCCTTGACCACTGCCGCCAATACTCATGCACAGTGGATACATTCCTGCCAAGTCTTTCAGCAATATCGCGGAAAGAAAACCCCCCTTCTCGTAGCCTTACAACACGACCTCGTTCAAACTCAGTGAGCTGTTGATAATGGCTTCTTCGTCTTCTCAAGGGCATCCGTGACTAACATTAACCCACTACGTCAAATCTCTACTGTAAATAACGATCACGAACCTTACAGCGCTTATTTAAAGCAAACCTTATTTGCATAATCATAGTGTCGCTACAAGAGCCACACTTAAGCGCGTAGCTCGAAATTTGAATCGACGTCATCTTTCAGATGTATATTCAGTGTAATTAATCGAAAATTTAAAATCTCAGAAAACTTAGAAAATAATAATTTGTTAAGTTTGTAAAAAGTAATTTATTTACAGAAAATCTAATCGCAATAGACTCGTGATTCGATTCATGCAAACTTCTATCTTAAGCAACGAGCTACTCATAGTATCAAAGAAAGTTTAGCCGAGACTAACACTGTAAATATGTTGTTAGACAATATGGTGTTCGACTGGTGTTAATTCTTAGGTGTTAAAGAATCTAAAGCGAAATGAGTCTTGGATGACTCCATGACGATTGACTGTTTCCAAGTAAAAGAAATGTGTCTTTCATCTCAAGGAGAAGATTTTCGCTAATTCAGAAGAATTCAAATTTTTATTCATGTTTATAAAAATCCTCTTTCTTTGTAGTAAAAAAAACCTTATGCCTCCATCAAATAATAAAAAAATTACTAAAACCATTACAGATCAAGGAAGTTATTAGGAAAACGATACTGCTCCCGTTTTATGCAGTTTTGTTGCCATTAAATCGACTCAGCGCACGAAATAAGCTATATCAAAATACATCATTTTATTCTATTGATCGTAATGTAGCTAAAGAAGTCTTTCATATTTACAAAATGAAAAATATTTGTATAAAGAAAGAACTTTTGACGCTATATAAATAATAATGAATGTTGCATGTTGATATAAATTATAGCTGTAAAGAGATAACAATATAAAAGTTCAAAATAGACCGATGAAATAGGACCTATGGCTTATTTCCCCTGCAACATAAGATAATGGGTTCACAAAAAATAAAAATGAACTTTCGAAATAAATCCTCTTAAGAGATTAATCTTGATATAACTTTATAAACTTATCAAATATGCTTGATAATAAATACTTCGATAAAAAAAAGTTGGGGGTTGCATGTTAAGATAAATTATCACTACAAAGAAAATATCAAAATAAATTTCACAGCTTATCACAGAAATATGATTTATTACTTAACTTTCCCTTATCGTGACACTGTATTTATGAGAATTTATTAAAAATAAGATACAAATGCTGAAAAATATCGAGCAATATGTAAAAATGATTTATTTAAAAATAAACTTTGTAAATAATTTGATTTTTTCTTAATCATCTTTTTTAAATATATTTTCTTGTTACATTATTTTTGTAATATAAATTTGGTCAGGCAATTGATTAGTTAATTTTTCTATAAATAAAAATAAATTAAATAAATTATTTTGCAGCTTATTTTTATTTATTTTTTCGTCATACAGTCTAACTTAATATATTATCGTATTAATATATTTATATTTAAGTAACTTTATACAAATATATTTATATTTAAATAAATACATGCAAATTACAAAAAAATTCTGTATATATTTAATTATGTGTTTTTAAAGAGAAAGTGTTTTACTTCATTATAAATAAAATGTTGATATTACCTTTGCAGTCTAAAATTTGTTTGAAGTCTATACAAAAATGTCTGATGCTTTATTTAATATCCCTTTGCGATAAAATAAAGTGTTTGGGTAAATATACCCTATTTTTTCACTTTTTCAGCACATCTAAAAGAATGTCATTAAAGTAAGCACCCATGTCAATTCTCTTTTAAAGTATTTTAGTTTATTATTAGAAGATTTATTTTATTGCATTGCTCAAAAAAGAGAGGGAACCTTTTATTTTCTCTTAAAACAGACCATTTATTCATATATTTCTGAGTTAATTTTATATTTAATGTGGAATTATACAAAGAAAAGAGTTTTTAATACTTGTTAAATATCTTCCTCTTGTAATGTGCAATTTAAATACCAAGGTAGTGAATAATTTCCCATTTAAAACTCAAATTTATTTGCTAATTTAATTTTGTTTAATTAATATTTATGACATGCTATATCCGAACTCCTAAGAAGCAGAGGTCAAACAGGAAAAGCAAACAACTACGAAGCAACCCATCCGGCAGAAAAAAAATCAAAGAGAATGGTGGACCACAAAAAAATGAAACCTGGAATAAGCAGCCGAATCATTTAAAATTCAATCCTTCGAAATGCCGAAAATGTAATCAAAAAATAAATAATGAAAGTTAAGATAAAAAATATGAAAAAAAGGAAAAATGGCTGAAAATGCAAAAACACAAAAAGAATAATAAAAATAAGATGTAATATAAATAATGTAACAAATATATCATGAACATAAATTAATACAGAGAGAGAGAAAACATAATGATGTGGATAGTTATTGATGACTAAATATCCCCAGTTCTATAATTTATAATTTCTATTTTTTTAACAATAAGGGTGACAGAATTCCAGACTTGATCAGTTGTAATTTCAATAATTTCTCAATGTTCCACATTCAACTATCCAGAAGGTTGTTGTTCTCATTGATTACATAAAAGCTTACACTTTTTGATAATGTGTCAAATCATATCACTTATTCCCACTGATAAATTATCATTTTTGACAAAATATACAGACTGATGAGCTTTAAAAGTATCATGAGCAATGACAAAATTATATTTATGAATACTGTGTCCTTATTGAAAACGAATGCATCATCAATTCCTTAAAAATAAAATTATTCTGATTTCACAAAATTTTCGATAAACGCCACAATATTGAAATTTCAAAATTATTATGAGTATTCCGACCTTAACTCACTTGAGATATATGCAAAAATTTCACATAAGATAAGAGCTACCTTGGAGTCCAATCTTGAACCTATAAACTATCCATTTTGAATTATTAATTATTTCAAACATTTTCGCTGCAAAAAATATCTAAACATTAAGAACGTAAAATATTTACGCATGAAATCCGTAAATTATGTCACATGTATAAAGTTTAATTTCCAAAAATAATCTTGAAGTTTTTAATTTTATTTTCGTTATATGTAAGAAAGGAATGTATGTAAACAAATAAAAACTATAGTTCAAACGGGATAAGTCCAAAGACAATTTTGCTTGTTTACACTTTATTTTCAGCTTATTTTTCAAGCATTTTGACAAGAAAGCTAGACAAAAAAATGTCCGGAAACTTTTTTTTGCTTCAGCAAACGTATTAAATCATCAGATAAATTTCCTACCAAATATACTTTTTGCGGGTCAAACGAATAGAGAAAAACGGGGAAAAAAATCTCCTCTTTTCCGTCTCGAAGTTGAAAACCACGGCATCAAGAAAATTTCACGCAGCCGTCGCATCATTCGAAAGAAGAAATCTCTGATCCGAGAAAACTGGCATTAAATGCTTTTCTTCCGCACCTCGACTTGTCTCCAAGCCACGATTGGTGCTTTAAAAAAATCTAAGGGTAGACGGATAGTTTCCGGCTCAGTCATCGATGCAAAAAATTATGAATCATATAAAAAAGTTACTAGAAATTAATAATGCATGAATGAATATTACTTTCTTTTTGCCGAGACCTTTTCATGTGCAATTTTTAGTTACCGATTGTTTTGGGATATGTTCAAAAGACGATTAGGTTTCCTAAGGAAATAGTCTGCCAATGATTTTGTTTGGTTAATATTAATAGTTCTAAGATTTTTTTTTTATTCTTGACATTTTAATAAATTTAAATGTTAAGCCAAGTTATTCTAAGAAAATTATTTTATTTTACATCATAAAAAGTAAGATTTTTTTTCTAGAAAAGATGAAAAGTGAAGTCTGCAAAAATACAGGAATCCATATTATGATTAATTATTTTTTACCTTTATTTTTACTATATAGAAAATATATTTCAATTATTTACTATTATTTTTTACTATATAGAAATTCGGAAAAAAATCGAGATTTTGACAAATCTCTACGTTTTAAAACACAAAAAAACACATTTTTTTAAAATGCCCTTTCGTATGTTCAAAAAGCATTTGATCTATGGAAAGGAAACTTGGTATACGGCCTTCATACCAAACTTGTGGATTTCTGTCCATTTTTAAGTAAATGGAAGTTTGTCTGTCTGTCCGGTTATTTGACTATAATCTAACACAATACCTACAAACCAAGGAGAACTAGAAAGATAAAAATCCATACAATCAGCAACTATAGACAAAGCACCTAACAAATTGTGTGCCAAACCCAACAAGGAGTTGACCGTCTGCTGATCTCTACTCATAGAAAATGTCTCAGTGGTAACTTAAACACGCAATGACTACAATATATAAAATTTGATATGAGAGTTTATGGTTACAAATATAATTATGTGTCTAATTTTTGTTTCAATCGTTTTGGAAAAACTCATTTGAAACTAGAAATTGATTTTTGGATACCATTAAATACATGCCAGTGATTAATCGCCAAATATTTCACCAAGGATAACACAATAGATTCAGTTAAAATGTTAAATTTACGCCAATGGTAATTTCATAACTATTATAAGCCAAGCTTATGCAAGGCATTTTTGGGGGTTCATATATTATTCAAGTATATTAGAGAACGTTCTGGGGAAATGACTCAGGCTGGTTTATATAAAGCATTTATAAAAATTATATATAACCAGCAAATTTTAATAACATATTCTATGGGTTGATGTTTTTCTTTACTAGTACATGAATTTTCGCGATATTAACAGTATTTGGTTTCTCCTTGCTTTAATTAACTACATTTTTTTGTTTTTATAATCAAATATTGAAAACAGAAAATATTAAGACGTTTTTATCAGACGACAAGAGAAAAATGAAAAGAAGATTCCTTATCATTCTCCGTCAACACAGTTTTGTTAAATACTGTTTTGGAATGTATTGTATGATGTTCGATTTCGTTTCCCATTTTTCAAATATTTACTACTGGTTGAAAAAATAAAAATTATAAAATATTTTTTAATATTTAACTGCCCATATCATTGAGATAAAAATTATTCAAGAAATTATAAAGGGACAGTTGATGAGGAAACGATTATTTAATTTGGTTCCATCATCACAGAATTTAAAAACATTGGATAATTATTATTATTTTATCAATTTCTTTCCGAGTGGAAAAAAAATTAATTGAATAATCCACTCTTTTTTTCGTCCTGTCAATTTTAGGCACAAGATTTGATTAATAGTATCAAAAAAGAAAAAAAAAAAAATCAAGTATCAGACTTTAAGTAAGTGCGTAAGACTGTTTCATATATAAAGCTGTCTAACAGGAACATTGTACTAAATCTCATCAAAAAGGAATACAAAAATATCAGCAGAAGAGAGAATACATATGCAAGTATACAGTCTCCAAACGTCTGTCATAAAGATAATTCTTCGTATTGATTCAGTGGATCTTGAATTGAGTTTTAGATATGTTACTTATTTAGATATTTAAAGCTAAACTTTTATTATTCAATTTTTTTAATTAATGGTGCTGGCAGGCCATAATAAATTGAACTAAAATGTTATCCTTTGATACATTTGAATTTCAAATTCTTTTCTCTTCAAAAAATATCCATCTTTTTTCATCCTTTTTTTTATTCATCTCTTGATACTATAATAGGGTTAATCATTTGCAATTTCAAAACAACCATTTCTCTAAATATGACACTATTAAAAACATTTAGTGCATTGATTCTTGTAAGTGGAAGACATTTTCTAATGAATTCCGAAAACCACCTGCTTTCCATGTCTTAATGAATGAAGGGACAAATAATGTATTGAAACAGTGTTTTAATATATTTACCTTCACACCTTCTAATGGTAATACATTTCCGATAGAGAAAGTAACAAAATTATTCATTTATTCTGCATTTCATTTTTCTTTAATTCATCCCTAATAAAATATTCACTAGCATATAAATATACAACATGTCAATTGAAATACAAACGGTAGTTGCCTTTAAACAATTAGCTCTGTTAGCGTATTACAATGAAACTAAGTTATGTACCATTGAATGCGATACTATATTCTTATTCCAGAATTATTTGAATCGCCTATCTTAAGCCTCGAAGCTATTGCCTGCGGTAACAAAACTTTAGCCATAAAGTACATTGGGGATGCTAAACTGGTAACATTAAAGACCAGACGCGAAATGACCCTTTTGTGACTCCATACAGGCCAAGAGACCAGCGCTTACTTTCTGCTTAAGCGGAAGTTTTTCACCCTTTCCTGACACATCCAGGTTTTTATTCTTCTTTACATAAACTCTCTCCTTTTGTAGCAGAAGTTTTATCTTTTATGGGTGAGCCAAGTAGTTAAGGGGTGTTTCTTAAGCTCCCGATGATGATAGTTTCGAATATTACGTGTACATAAATATTGTTCCATGCTGAAAGAAAGATTGCCGCTAAATTAGTGTAATTGAGATAATTATTGTTTGCAGTATCCCTTTCTTTCTAAAATTCATTCATTTATTACGATAATTATTTGTTTGAAGATTAATGCTAGCATTATATATATATATATATATATATATATATATATATATTGAAAAGTATTTCCTGCAAAATGTGTATCGCCTAATGCATTTAACTCTGATTTCAAACTTTTCTTCCAAATGGTCCGAAATCAACATCAAACGAAGATTATTTTGGCAATTGTGCTTTCAATCTGATTTGGAGGTATAAGAATTGAAATTTTAAAACCTTTCATCATTAATGAATTCAAAGGTAAAATACTGTCATATAACTGATGAATAAAATGCTTAAAGAAATAAACCTTGTTTCTATTTTTGGACATCTCGTAGTTGAATGGTAAATTAAGAACGTTCAACTGTGCTATTAATAAGCTTAAATATTAACGCAGTAATTAAATTTTTTATTTCAATTTGTTCATATCTCCTTATTGCATCTGTTGATAAACAGATGCAAGAACTATGTCTGTAATACAAATTTCTTTCCCTGTTTAAAAATTATACTTATTTGTAATTACGAATTTTTTTATTAGCTGGGGAGTCAAAAAATTTATGTTTTGAATAATAAATGAATACATGAATATAATTCCTTACAAAAGTAGAATAATTACCCTTAGCACGAAATTTCGAATCAGAAATTCTATCTAAAGAATAACTCTTTATAACCGCCTAAAACATCTTTGGAAACCTTACAATATAGCATATTTTCTGATGAGTTTACAACTTGGAAATCTTGACACAACAATATTTCACAAATATACTTCTCTGAAAGATTTCCCAATAGAAGGCTGTATTGTCTATCAGCATTACTGCTGAAAAAACAAAACATAACACCGCAAAATGAAAAAATATACTTTTCCACACCACAAAAGTATGTAAAAGTGCCACATAAATATAAATTCGAACAGCCTTCACCTTTTATAAACGTTTGATTCTGTGAGTCGAGGAAACTGCTGTTTAGTGTGTTTTCCCAGATCATAAATGTTCTCAAATTCGATTTTCGAGCACCAATAATTTCAAAAGGAAACTTTAATGGTTTCCGGGTCTCAATCAAGAGAGAGAGAAATTTGCATTCTAAATGAACTATTTTAGAATAAATAGCCCATTACTGTTTAATTTATTTTAGTCTTTTATCAGGAACATTCATTCTTGTATAACTATTCAGAAAGCAGTTAATAATTAAGAGGCAATCACAAAAGATTAGATTTAAAAATAAAAAAATGTTAATAGTTAGTTTCCTAACTATATAAGAAAGATTTAAAATGCCGCTATCTGATTACGTGAGATATTATATGTTCGAATGTAGAAGCAAATTAATTGCAATTCTTAGACGAATGAGTATTTCTTTTCCTACTTTCAAAAAGTATGATTGTCGAAATAAAAAAAACCTATAAGCTATCACTAAAATTTAAAAATTGCCATTTCGTTTCAAAATTTATATGGGAAATCTTTTTAATTAGTTTTTTATGCATGATATTTTCTGTTCTCAATTTCTTAATCTAAATTTTGGCAATTTATATTCAAAATCGGTCATAAAAAAAGAAAATTAATGAATATAACTGTTTATTTCTATAATATGAAAAGAAAAACAACTCATATCTTCATTTTAATTTTCTCATGTGTACTTTGTTGATGTAAATAATTTTTCTACGCGTTATATTTATTTTGTTAGTAATTTTCAAAAACATTATGCTGTTGTTGTTACTTACGTACTTGTTATAGATAAGTCCACAGAGTAAGTCAACGATTTAAACTGAATTTGTTCAGCAACTTCTGAGTGAAAGACCCCTGAGTACCTGAGGTTAAATGTCTTACTTCTAGTTCATCTGACATAGACACTCACACAATCGCTTTCAGAAATCCTTTTTGCCGGGACGCTATTTCGCATATTTATCAGAAAGAGCAGACGGGGAAGAACAACCATACCCGAACCAGAATTTGGACCCGGAACGCCCAGATCACAGGGAAGATATGCTACCCTTATACCAAGGCACCGACTCAGAAACTTTATACAACAGGGACGATTATTCAGTTTAAAATAAAGAATTGTTTCCTAAAATGAAGTAAATATGTACGGCGTAATATATTTTTTGTTGCGAAGTTTAGCTCTACAATTGCACAACATCTGGCAATTTAATCTTAAATTTTAAATTTCTTAATTCTGCATATTTTTCTAAATTAATAATATTAAATTTCACTGTCTGAAAACTTCTACAATTTCAATTCATTCAAAAAATTTATGCACTTCTGAACCACATTCGAATGAGGAGCTCAACATTGAAGTTAGCACCACAACTCGATTCTTCTACACTATGCAAATTTCCAATATTCAAAGAAATGTTGATTTACGTTGTCATATGAGCATCAATTTTAATTTCCAGCCCATAAACGAGATTAATCTTTTTCGGCAGTAAGATATCAAACATGAGATATTGCATATGAAATCCTAGACTTCTAAACTTAAGGCCTAAAATCCACGTTAGGTTTGCAGCAGATGGTTTGACCCTGACAAAGTGTATTTGTCTCAGGTTGCTAGTTTGTTTGATTCTTAAATCATCACCTTTCCTAATATTAACCAAAACCTGCCTGAGGGATTCACGAATACGTAAAAGTAAATTTCTGTTTGAATTTAATATAGTATGTGTAGTGTCCAGTCAGAATCCGATTAGAATAATATTCCAATATTAATTATTTTTCAATTTATTTTATTTCTAATGTTTTGTTTGCAATCGAACTTTTTGCATCATCTATAAGAATGCGCATTTATCTATATGTTATCACGTTCCTCGTTTCTCTTACATTCTCTCTTCTAGTTGGCATTCAGATCAGACGCAACGTCATTCGTTTTTCCAGCACATAATTAAGAACCTATGAACCGTCATATGTAGATCTTTTTTACTAGTAGAGTCAGTGTGCTTGTTGCTTTGTTGTATCTAGATAAAGTGCCAAAATTGTGTATCTCGTAGTTTCAAATAGATCCATCATGTCCGCAAGGGAGATGAACGTCAAAACATCCGGATGTTAATTTTTTTTCTATTATGGAGAGATTCGTCAAATTTTCAAGAAACAATAAATCACCAGCAACCGTTGCCATTAAGCTATGAACTCAGTTGGATTTCAACCAGATATTTGCAGCGAATTCATTATAATTAATACGTGTATGGAAGGTTACAGAGTAATGATGAATCATACCAGACATTCCCATGATTGACTGGAAACTATTATTTATTTTGATTGGGTTTTTATGGCGCAAGAGTCACAATGCAAGCCTAACAATGGGTAAAATTATATTACCTTAAAAGAATCACCAAAGGGAAAATGAGTAGAAGCTAAAATGTAATGACGATTCAAATTAACGGATAAAACTTTATGGACTTTAAAAAAGCAAATAATTGGACATGAGGTGTCTTATCAAGCAGAAAAGATGAAGAAGGGCAAGACTTTTGAAAAAAGTGTAAGCGCTGGGCATTGAAATTTAAACATTCTGACAAAATATGCACAGTCATTTGACAATTACATCGCTAACAATGGTTGTTGTTCACCTAACAACAAATGAATATGGGTGAATCTAGTGTGTCCGATTCGTAAACGTGTCACAACAGTATCTGCTTTTCAGTTCGCTAATAAGGGCCAAGGTTGCATATAGGGTTTGATCATATGAAATTTCTTGTTTATCTCCAGGTCCCATTATCTTTGCCATTTAGAATAAAGAAGCATTTTAATACGTTTCCTTATGCCGTTCAATGGGATATTGGTAGCAATTGAATTAATCGCCGATTTGGCAGACTTGTCTGCCTCTTCATTGCCTAAAATTCCAACATGGGATGGTACCCAACAGAATCAAATATTATAATTACAATAAGTTAGTTTATTAAGAACATCTAAGACCTTTAAAACCAAGAGATGAGGATGAGGATTACGTGACTTTAGAGAATGCAAAACGCTCAGACAGTCTGTATAGATGATAAAAATTTTATCCAGACTATCATAAATGTCTTCTATAGTTTATTAAAGACCACCAGTAAAAACTGAACAAGAAGGATTAAGTTTAAAAAAAGAAATTGTATGACGGAAAACAACAGCAAAAGAAACATGAGCAACTGATTTCGACCCCTCTGTAAAAACTGGAATAAGATTTTGATATTGGTGTCTATGTTCTAAGAAAATTTCTTGATAAATGATATCTGCTGTATCAGACTTGTTAAAATTTTCAAATGGATTTAAATATTGTTTTTCGGGTATTTTCCAAGGTAGGAAAAGTGTTTTTTGGCTGAAGAGCTGCATGGACATGCAGTAGATTAAGATATAAAAGAATGTTATGAATTCTTGTAAAGAAGTCAGGAATGAATGACTTCATTGCATCTTGCAAGCGAACTAAAAAGGAACGAAGTTTGAAATAATAAAAAGGATGGATTCTTATTCGATTGGATTCGAAAATAATAATTCAATGACAAAAATTGTCTTCTAAATTCCAGAGGCGGTTCACAGGTTTCAATATACATGCTTTTAACAGAGGATGTCCTGAAAGCTCCTGAACAAAACCAAGGAGCTGTGTGGTGAATAAGGTCCAATTTTTGTAAATGCTTTTTCTAGCAGAGCCTTATATTGAGGAACCATAATCCAGCTTGGAAAGAACAACGGCCTTTAATCATAGCATACTTTAATCATAGAATTTCTGTCGACTCCCCATGATGTTTTTGATAAGACTTTTAATATATTTAAAGATTTTTCACACTTTTTACGTTTATATGAGAATGAGAGGTGAGCCTTTTATCATAGAGAATGCCCAAAACTCGAATTTCATTTAAAAAAAGATATTGGCTCATCGTTATATTTCAAACCAGTATCAAAACGAAGGCTAATTTTCCGACAAAAGTGGACACCAGCCTTTTTCAATGTTGAAATGGTAAAACCACTAGTATTTGTCCATTGCGTAATATTGTTGGTTGTAATCTACAATTGTTTTGTATAAAATTCATATGCCTTCCTGTAGAGAAGATGTACAAATCATCAACATATAAAAATCCCTTCACAGAAATTGGAAGTTGCTTTAAAATGTTATTTACTTTTAAAATAGAGTGACGCTTAAAATGCTGCCCTGGGGAAAACTCTCCTCTGTTACAAAATAATCTGAAAGTTCAGATTCCACTTTAACAGGAAATTTTCTAAGCTTTAAAAAAGTGCTGATTGAAACAGGAAAGATTTCCTCTTAACTCAAAATCATATAAATCTCTTAAAATTCCGTATTTCCGCGTTCGGTAGTGTGCCTTTTCAATGTCGAAAGAAAATGGCAACCAAGTGCTTCTATTGTAAAAAAGCTAAGCCAATGTCGGATTCGAGAGCAAGGAGATTATCAAGATTATTCCGTCCTCTTCGAAATCTACTCTGAGACGGGTGAAGAAAGTTATTTGCCTCCAGATAAAAAAAATTAGCCTTCGATTTATCATTCTTTCTAACAATTTATAAAGACAATAGGTCAAATCTATGGGTCGGTAATTTGATGGATTTGTTGGATCTTTGCCCGATTTTAATAAAGGAATTATTATAGCTTGTTGCCAAAAAGAAGGAACGAATTTTTTCATCCAAATACGGTTATAGACATATAATAAGATTTTTTCGACTCTGTTGTTAAGTTTTTGATCATAGAGTAACTAATATTGTCAGGACCTAGAGAAGAATCGTGAACACTGGCAAGACATGATTTGAATTCTAAAAACGTAAAATTACTGTTGTAGGGCAGAGTAGACTGAGCATTAAAATTAAATTTTTGCTTTTCTGCATTATCTTTATATTTTAAAAATGTTAGAGAATAGTCTTTTCTACTAGATGTAGGAGCTAATGTTGAAGCTATGAAATTTGCAATATATTTTTCAGATGATATGGTGTTTCCTTTATCAATTAGCTCTCCATGAGAAGCTATTGCCGCTCTGTTTGCTTCTTGCTTCTCATGACAGTCAAAAGCCCCACGTGTTGGCCGTGCATGGCTACCCATTAGACTGGTGGTGTACTGTTGGTCCCAGGAACATCAATTTGGCTGGTAACCTAACCGATTGGTTAGTTTGCTAGGGATCAAGCCAAAGGGTCATTCTCAGGGGCTTGGCGTTAAAGGTGGTCAACGTTCCTGAAGGTGACTCTGAGTGTATAGGCCTCGACTAGCACCAAGGTAAGTGCTGAGGCTGGTTGTTCCAGAGCCAGTAATTGCCTTCCCTTTTTGGTCTCCGTGGTGGGCAATGACGTTGAGATCAGAATTACACTTGTTTCTTTGCATGGGATCTTTTGAAAAAATTTCTGGTGTATAAGTTATGGAATTGGAGAGGTGTAATATAGACTGCTTAAGTAAATATTAAGCTATTTAATTTTGAATCAAACTGATAAATCTAGAAATTTGTTTTCATTTTCTCCTTTTGCTATACATAAAGGGATTATTGGAATTGGAGAACCTAAATCTGTTAAAAAGATAAAATCTGGAGATTTTTTTATAAAAACTTTGTCACCATCTCAAACAAAATCATTTTTTAACTCAAAAACTTGCTTGACATTCCTATCTCTGTTACTCCTAATAAAAGTTTGAACTCTGTTCGAGGAGTAATATCTGAACCTGACTTGTTGAATACATCAGATTCTGATATCCTTGACGGTTTTTCTGATCAAGGTGTAATTCATGTCCATCGTATTACTGTAAGAAAATGTGCTGATTTTCAGCCAACTATTCATGTAATTTTAACTTTCTACAAAAACCAATGACCGAAAGCAATAAAAGCTGGACACTTGAATTGTCGTGAAGGCCCTTTCATACCAAATCCAATTCGATGCTATAAGTGCCAACGGTTTGGACATTTGGGGACTGCTTGTCGAGGAAATATGATGTGCGCTAGATGTGCGTCAATTGGTCATTCTATTACTGATTTTCAACTAGAGCCTAAGTACGTGAATTGTGCACAACCTCATTAATCCAGGTCGAAAACCTGCCCAACTTGGGAAGTAGAAAAAGAAATTCAGAAAGTGAAAGTAATGAAAAATATACCATACGCCGAAGCACGTAAATTGTATCTGCGAACAGCTGTTCCATCCTTTTCACAAACAGTTCAACAAAAAAAATCTATTGACACCATAGATACTCAGACAGATTCAAAAACTACTTGTGTATCACTTAAAAAATCTGTTTCAACATTAACTGATGATAAGGTATGTAATGTAACACGACCTCCGAAAAAGAAAAAAGCCCAACAGGATACCAGTATTCATTTTAATGGAAATTTAGCAAACCCCAAAAATGTAGATTTTCATACACATCTTAGAGCCACGAGTGAAACTAATGTACAAGAAACAATGCAATCAACAGCTTTGTATAACTCATTGTCAGAATCAATGTTTGTTAACAGAAAATTGGCTTCCTGATATTCAAGGTACAGCAGAATCCGAGGATTGTATTTATTGCGATCCTGAAGAATCTATTGGCGAAGATTTTATAGAAGATCGCCATTGACGGCAGCCATCTACCAGTATAATAGTTGCTAATTCAAAATTTTATCCTGTTTTTAAATCAAAGTTTATGAAAAAGCGAAGAAAGAAAAAAAATGATATTGTGTCCAGAATTTAGTTTTATTTTGATACATTGACATTTGTTGAGTGAACTTTTCTGTCTCTTGTTGGCTTTTATGATGATGATGAGTATTTTATATTCCCAAACATTTTTAAAAATTTTATTGTTTAGGGATACAATCTATCTTGTATTTGATTATATATCGAATTTTAAATTACCACGTTTATGTATTGTACCCTTTATTGCAACTACACCATACGTTTGGTGCAGTATGATCAAAAATGGTTTTTGCTCCAATAAACCTCACATTCATTCAATCACTGAGGGCTTGAAATTGTTGAAGTAATACAAGGAAATGAATTTTTATCAAGAGACCCTTCGACTTCGCCATTGAACTTTTCTGGATTCATCTCTAAGTTTTATAAAATGGATAAAATTTTCAGTAGAGGGATACCGGCGAAAAATATTCCAGGCCCTTTTTTATGTTTTATAAGTTTGTTGACAATCAGCATCCCACCATAGCTTGTTTTGCTTCCTACGAATTCCCCATTTCTTTGGAATGGAGTTATTTGCTGCCTCAATTATTATGTTAGTAATATGTTTCATAGCTTCATCAGTAGGGGAATTGATATTAGCCAAAGGGGTGAATTTTTGCCAATTTGCTGCATTTAATGCATATTTGAATGGTCTAAAAGAAATAGCTGCGCTGTATCTACGGTCAATTAAAATTAAAGGAAAGTGGTCGCTATTATAAAGATCATTGTCAACAGTTAAACTAGAAAAAGGCGATAAAGATGGCTAACAAATGACAAGATCAACAGAATGAAAAGTGAGTGTTGGTACATAAAATGGCGATTTTTTGTCAGAATTTAAAATGAAAAGATTATGATCTGCAAGAAACTGTTCAATTTGCTAACCACGCGGATTTGAATCGATGCTTCCCCAAAAGGGACTATGGCTATTAAGATCAACCAAAATAATGACAAGAGGATATTTGGCAAATCAACTTATTCAGATCTGTTTGACTGATTTGTTGTTTAGGCGGCAAATAGAGGTTGCAAACAGTTATTAAATTTTTCATCTGAATTTGCACTGCCATAGCTTGTAGATTAGTATTCAGATTTAATTGCATTGATGGAGTATCTATTTTGACAAGAATTGCCACGCCCTCAGAAAATCGGTTTTGATTACTATGTGAGGTGAAATTTTTGTTGTACCGTATATCTTGCTTGTCTATTTTAAGGTAAGTTTTTTGAACTGCAATACAGGTGGGATGATATTTGTTTATAATGTCTCTCAATTCTCAAATTTTATTCACGTATCCTCGGCAATTCCAAGAAACCAAAGTATACATAAAGATTTTTTTAAAGTCAAAGAACAAGGGAAGTTTCTTGAGTAGAAAGGAAGAATTAAGCCGAGAGAACATCAACCATAAGGTCTTCTTAAAAATTTTGATTTAAAATAAGCCGATGAAGTATTAGTGGAATAAGAATCCATTCTATCCTCATCTATATCACATTATTTTCGGATGGATACATTTTAAAGTGTTCTTTGTTTTCTTCAATTTTAATTGTTTCTTTTGGTTTTGGTACCTTTTTCCTTTTAGTATTTTACCTTCATTTGAATTTTTTCCTTTTTGTCTTTTTAAGAGAGGAAGAGGAAGATTCTTGCCAAGAATTTTTTTATCTCCAGAAGGGCCAAAAGTCTGTGTTTTTTTTATAGTTACAGTGTCAGGGTCTGCAGTTGTGTGAAGCTGATTTTGTGAATTACATAATTCTGAAGTTGGAATGACTGAATTTATTGCTGAGGAATAGGAAAGGTTTGGTTTCGGTGTTCTGTCCTTTACTAATTTATGCGCTTCTGTAAATAAAGTGCCTTTTGTTATTTTAATCGTTTGAATTTCCTTTTCTTGCTTGTAGCGTGGGCAGGAATGGAAGTAAGATGGATGATCGCCTTTACAGTTAAAGCATTTCTGTGTGGTGGAAGTACAGTTTTTACAATTGTGATCCGGGAGGGAGCATCGAGTGCATATTTCTTTATCGCCACTACAAGCTGTTATAGAATGATCAAATTTTTGGCATTTAAAGCAACGGAATAGATATGGAATGAATGGTTTAACAGGGCGATTTATATAAGCTATTTTTACAGATATAAGATAGAACTGGAGTATCGAATGTAAGTATTAGGTGTTTTGTAGGAAAGTTTTGATTGTTTTTTAATTGATATCCTGCAAACTGCTATAACCTTTTGGTCTTTTAAATTTTCTAAAATGTCCTTTTCCAGATCTCTCTGAAATTCTCTTTCAGATACCACCCCTCTGGAATGGTTAAGGGAACGATGAGCAACAACGGTAACATCGATCTCCACTATCTTTTTTAATTTAATGATATTTTCAGACTGTTAAAAGTTTTTTATTTCAACAAGAAGGTTTCCGTTATTTAAGTTTTTTATATTTTGAACTTCTCCTACATGGCCTAGTATAGATTTGTGCATTAATATAAGTGAAACAAATTTCAGAAAAGTAGGATTTTCAGCAAAAACAATAAAAAAATTTTGGAAAAGCATTACTGTGGTGAATAATATTAAAAGTCATACGATATTGAGAAAAATTTGGGCCCGGCCGCATCGCCCACCACGGAGCTCAACAAGAGATGGCAGCCACGGGCTCTGACTATCTCCAGCCCCCGCCCTTGTCATAATGCTAGCCGGAACCTATACACTGAGAGTCACTCCCGGGGACAGTGACTAC
The DNA here is from genome assembly GCA_026543055.1 of Argiope trifasciata. Taxonomy (NCBI): domain Eukaryota; kingdom Metazoa; phylum Arthropoda; class Arachnida; order Araneae; family Araneidae; genus Argiope; species Argiope trifasciata. The sequence continues at coordinate 998,898 of JAPMOQ010030916.1, forward strand.
CCTTAACTCCAAGCCCAAGAAGTGACCCCTTCGCGTGATCCACTTGAGCAGTGCAGTCAAATGACTGGGATACCAACCGATTGATACATCAGGGACTGAAATGTACGACACGTCTGATGGTTCGACACACACGGCAAACACGTGGAGTTTTGACTGTCCATAAGAAGCAAGAAGCAAACAGAGCGGCGACCGTTTCTCATGGAGAGCTCCCTCGCCTACCGTCGAGGAATGGAAGGATGAAGAGAGAGTAGGAGCGTGGGGGAGTAGGTGAAGGAAAAAAATTAAAAGATTTCTGGGTACCTCGGGATTGGGACACCCCGTATGCACTTAAAGGAGGTAGGCCCGTGAGGGTTGGAGATTATTAGGAAAGCATTTCTGAGTAGCTATTGGGTGATAAGGAACTCAAGTTTACGAATGAGAAAATCAGAAGCGGAGATTTATCGGAAATAATATACGGTATTTTCAGTTTGTTTTTATAGCTAGAAGAGAAGAGAGTTGTGAGTGGCGTAGAAAAATAATTCGAAGAGACATCGGTGTCCAAGGAAATTGTATCAAATTTTATGAAAAGCACCTTGCCATTCGAGTTTCTGTGTTAGGATTCACACGAAAAAGATTAGTGGATTTCTTGAGAGAGACCTGGAATAGCCGTTGTGAGCTAACAGCCTGTTTGCTTTGTATTTGGTCTAAGGAAATATTTCATGATTGACACATTTGAAATGTCGTGTAATTTTGTAAATAACATCAAACTAAATAAAAACAAGTTTTTTTGTGTCTTTTTTTTCTGTTAAAATTTATATTATATATTCTTTCTTTTTCTCTTTTTGTTAAAATGAAAATTGCTTTTAAGGAGATAAATCTCCGCAAATATCAGATTTTATCTAATTGGCATATTACTTTTAAAACTCAAAAAGAAACATCTGTTATTTTCTATTACATAACATCTTCATTGCTTTGACATTACCTTGTACAATTAAGTGAAAAATGCCTAAATTTTACGCAGTTTTAATAATTAGCGTTGTTTCAACCTCCTTGCTCATTATTCTAATATGAATTGTAATATTTTAAAGAATTTTGAATAATAAGGATGATTTACTCATTAAAAATATATCATAGGAAACCATGACAATTAATAATCACACAGATGATGTAATTTCAACTCCTCTGCACGTAAATTAATCTTTAAAAATAAGTAAGAGAAAGACCAAGATTTATATTTCAGCACCGAAACCTTCTCTGATCTCAAGCTAATTACGTTCTCTGAGTAAGAAAGTACCACACAGAGATAAATGACTTCTTTGTATTTCGTGAAACCTCGAATTGTTCTTAGTGATATTTGCATATAAATGAAACCGTATATGTTTTACTGTGGCACTAACTTTTTCATTTCAAAACTTAAGGGTTTGTAGAAGTATAGAGTTAAATAATAGAGTAATTATTTCCTCTTCCAAATATTACGCTTACTTACATTTGTTTCCATTACATTTTGTTTGCTTATCTAAAATATAGTATTAATTTTTAAGTATGTATACGTTTCGAGTCTATGACTTTAGTCAGAGCTTTATTACGCCTTCTGGAAAGAATAAATTTCCGTTTTCTGGACATTTCGAAAAACTATCAAATAATGAAGAACAAAAAAAATTAAAACTAACCTAAAAACGATTCATTTAAAAGCATAAGCAATAAGAATATACAACTGACCTAAACACAATTTAATAAAAAAACACACACAAATAACCTAAAACAAATATTTGCATTGTATGCCCGAAATAAAATAAAACTGTAAATCAAGTTGGTCTTTCTTTAAAATCAGGTCAAGTCTATTTCATTTATCCATTGAGATTTAAATAGCTACAACAGTATAATGCGCATAATTTTCAAACTTTTAATTTAAATAAAAACACTGTTGTCAACAATGGCGCTTGAACTTTCAACGCCAGTTGGCGTATGGTAAATGCATGACTTTCCTATACCAGTAGGGGTAAAGCTAAAGTAGGGAATTTTTTGTTTTCTTTATTATGTTTTCTTTTAATTCAAAAGTATTTCAGAATAATCTAAAACATCGATTAATTAACAACATTTGAATTTAAATACATCGAAAACTAAGAAATTAAGAATATATATATATATATATATATATATATATCAAAAACTATTACATATTCTCAAGTAGTACTACACTTTTTGTTGAGGAATTATTATTCTCACATTTATATCCTAAAACTTTAATATTAAATGTCAAATGCAAAATAAATAAACTCGTTTTAAACTGTTGAAACAACTAATTTCAAGATAATACAAATTCAATAGAATGAAGCTATACTTCAATTAGATCAATATCACTTAGAGATTTTTGAAGAGTTCAATGTTCGGCATATTAAATTAAAACTTTTCAAACAATATTTATTGAGGTTTTCCTTGTTTTCAATAATAACATCTGAACTTTTATTGTTTGCAACTATTTCAAGCATTTATGTTCATATTGAAATTATTCGGATCAAATTAGTATATAAATTGCATCTCATAATTAAGGGACAAATTATGCGATGCAATTTATACATTATAAGACAAAATTGCATAGAAACGCCTGAGCATAAGTTTGGAGATTCCTACTATTTTAAAAGGCACAATGGAAAGGAAATAAACATTTCTATCCTAAGTCAGTCTAAAATTTGAAATGTCAAAATCAATTTTGATAATGAAGGTTAAACTTCAGTACCAAGAATACTTTTCCGTGAATCTTCCCCTTTCCATGTTTTGCATAACAATAGACGTCATACTCTACGGAGCCGGCAAATCATCATTACTTAACTCTATTCTTGCAGTTCATTTAAATATTGGAAGGCAAGCTATATAACTTGGCATCACTAAATCAGAGAGAAAAAATGCATGCTTAAGGTTTTATCCCTCTAAAAAAGTTTGGATCCTAAAAGTTAAATAAATATGTATCAGATTTCCATTTATGAATTTTATGTCGTCATTCATTTCTAAATAGTTTCAAATGAAACCATTTATGTAGAGATTCTCATGATATAGCAGATCATTAATCACAACAGAAAAATATTTGTCAAGAACTGCTCCAGTAAACGCCTTCAAACATAGAGCTCAAGTTTAAAGCATAAACTAAAGAAATTCGTCACATTATCTTTACACCAAGAAATATTGATTAAAAGGAGCTCACATTCCAAAAGTCAAAAATCATTCTTTAAATATTCGCTCTTTATATTGATAGACATATTTTTATTTCTAAATAAGTTCATAGCAAATATATGACAAAAATATTTATATACATCATTTTAAAAGTGAAAGGTGAGAAAATCTTTATCATTTCACTTGCTAATTATTACATTTCAGAATCCGAAAAACGTAGGCCTCATTGTTTGATATTGAGATGGAAATGGAAAGATCACAAAATATTGCAGTGGAAACATTTATCGCTGTCATCCCGAATCCTGAAACACCTATTATTTTCATGTAACTCGTTGACAGATAATGGTAATATAATGCTTTGTCTGAAGGATATGGATTGTAATTTAGACATCATGCATCCAAGCTAAATTAATGACGTCCATATTCCTGTTATGTCAGTTTAAAAGTTAAGAGACTTATGTAGTTATTAATTCCAATATTTCAGTTTCTGTATAACTGAAAATTTTATCTTCTTTTTTTAAAAATAAATCTAAAGTAGGGGAATTTTTAATGTTAAAAATTTAAAAGGCATCTTTCAGCTGTTTTTAAGAACTACATATTTCAATCAATTTCATAAAATACAGTATCTACATTTTATTGACAGAAATATAATAGACCCAAGAAAAACAGATAATTTCTGAAAGGATTTAAGACATAAAAGACTAATTCATTTACTTGTAGTTTTGAAAAAATGTTTATTTTATAAAAACCACATGATTTGAATCACACATTTGAACAACTAGAAGTAATAAGATATATTACAATATATTATTGAATACATGTGATAAGATATATATCATTATATACATGTGAGTGTTAAGATCCCCTTTAGTGCTTAGGAAAATAATATATATATATTGCCATAGGTTTATTATGGTACCGAAAAATCAGGATAAAATATTTTCTTATTATAATGATCCAGATATAATAAGAATGAGAAAACGTTATTCCTTTAGAAAGGTGCATCAAATTTGTATTAGGAGTATGAAGGATTACAGCATTTCTGATCAGTATACTGACTGGTTGATCTCATTTGATCGAGCTAATCTAGGTCAAGAGTCAAGAAATTTGTGATAAAGACTGAGCATCTTTGACACCTTGTTGATCTAAATGACATGCGTGTATTTAGGTATCAACAAACGCAGACGTCTGACTTATATAAAACTACTGGAGAAAAAATATATACACATGAAATCGAGAATCCTTTGGTTTGAATGATTCAACTTTATACATATGGTCTTTGGTGGGTTTTAAAGAAATTTAGTGCACGAGTTTCTTAGCTCCTAGAATGATTCACTACTCTGATAAAATGTTTCTATGCCATTTGTAATGTGGTGAAGTGGGTTTGAAATTTTAGAATTTTTTCGCCCTGAATTTTGAAGAAAAGAGTGAGAAAAAACATTTTTGCGCTATAATAAAATTTAAAATTTAGCTTTTTTAGTGCAAGCAAATTATAACTACAAATATTTTTATAATATTAATAATTATTTTTACTTAATCGCAATTTATATTAATGTCTTTCCTTCCTTGTCATATTTATAATTCGTGCGCTTTTGTGAAAATTAAAATTGTTTAATTTGGTTTTTCACCTTTGTGTTTTTTACGCAAGATGTGTTAGTTGATTTGAATTTGCTGCATGACAAATCTGATACATCTTTTTTAAAACTACCACTGAAAGACTAACAACTGTGTGACTAACTTTTTTTCACATTTTAGTAAATTTAAAATTCAATACAAACATTAAATATTTTATTGAATTTTAGCTACACTTTATTAAATAGTTTTATTTAAATATAAATAAATATCAAATATTTTCAGAATATATTTTTATTTATGAACGTATTAATATTAAGAAATCTCATATGTCATCATACTGCGAGAAAATTATTTACCAGCATGTAATATACATTTTTAAATGACTGAAATTAAGTTTTAGCAGCAGTTGATATTAAAATTCCCAATTATTACAACTAAACATTTTACTGTGGGGATATTTTATTAGCGCATTCAATCCATTAATCCCATCTTTACATTCGAATCCTTAGTGATTCCTCTCATTGATGTCCTCTCAGTTCCAGAAGCAAATTTCTGATTGACAGTTTATGTGCAAAAAGCCTTTAAATGATTATCAATCAAATCATTGAAAATAAGTAACTAAAGTAAAATAACTTTGAAAAATCTTATAAGAACAAAACTAAATTAAAATAATCGCAGTGGTTTGGAATTTAGGGCATTCTATACTTCTTACAATGAAAAAGCGCATTCTTTCATACAACATCATAAATCAAAGCCATATTTTCAAATGATCGTAGTTTAATTTATTTCTCTGTAATATCAGGTAATATTGTTTCAAAATATAAGCCAAATTAATAAAAAAGAACAAGTTCCAAGAAATTCTAGAGGATATTCCGTTCCTTTTATCTCTTAATAGTTGCTGTAAAAATACATAAATGAGTACGTAATAACAAGGATAATTATCCAAATGGTCAATACTATTCAATACTACTAAAACTTTTCAGAGTTGATGAAAGAAATATTTAACACTCCTGCAATCAAAAAAATGATACTGATTATACCCTCTTTCAACTGCAAAATTTTCTTTCTGTCTCTCTATTGGATCGAAGTGAAAGCTAAAACAGTTTGATTGGAGCGTTATAGTACAAACTCAAAATATCGCAAATCGTGTTCTATTTAACTATTCCTTGCTTATAACATTTAATAATGCTCTGTTTAATAAATGGATTTATTTTCAATGGGAATGATTTTCACTGGAATATTTTGAAATTAATAATAATAATCTTACAAAAGGAAATAACGAAGTTTCTGGGAATTAAAAGGAAGTGCTTGCTCAAAACAATGTGTAGATAAAGCAAAATTTCAAAATTAAGCAACCGACACAATGTATTCAATTCCTATTTAAAAAACAAATATTGAAATTACCTAAAGTGTTTCAATATAGCTAGATTACATGTTACAATGTAACTGATACCAAAGTTATGAAATTTTCGAATAGCCTGAGCATGCGAAGTGCTATAATGGTTAAGTCACTGCAAATAATAAGCATATATTTTTATAAGAGCAAAATGATCATCACAGAGTTCTTTGAGGATGAGGAGGATTCAACCATAAGAAATGCCACAAGTGCAATCACATTTTTCATTGCTTTTACCCTTCAGGGAAGCAAAAACCCGTTTATATATTCGATGCATTTTTATTATCACATTTAATGTATGTTTCGGAAATTGATCGAATTAATAATTGCTGACATTTAATTTTTATACAAAGAGATACTATCATCATAATAAAACATTTTTAGTTATTTCGTTGACCATTCTATATTCTTGATTTAAATTCCAAAAAAATGTGCTTCTATACAACACTGAGTTGTATAAAATTTTTGATTAAATTTTATACAATCAAAATTTTTGATAAAATTTTGATTTAAAATTGAATGATGAATACACAGAACATATTCATTGAATGCGTTTTCAATGAATCCCGCGCCTTGGAGTCAAAGAAAAGAAGTATGTATATTGTCACTTGTAAATTTTATTCAGAAGATAGATAAGTCTACCACCATTCAAGATCCTTTTTAATATTAAGAGAAAGTTGGAGAAAGAATGTAACATTTTGAAAAACTGACAATGTATTTGTTCTGAATAGTAATAGTAATGAGATTTTAATCTATTGATTAAACTGAATTGAATCAGGCATACAGAGAGTTTATAAGTGACTTCATTTTATATCACTAAACACGTTTTACTAGATATTAACTAAGCAAAATCTTTATTTTAATAACTGCAAAAAACCTATTTTTCCCCTGACCATGTTAAACAATTTATAATAAAACAAATTATTTCATCTGGAATGTTTGAATCTTTCCAAAATAAATTCACATAGTGTTATTCTTTAAAGCAGAAAGATAATATTTTATAAAGAGTAAAAGATGCTAAATATATTTTTATCTCGTTTTTTTCCATTTTTATTTCTTCACACTTGATGTTAAGGATATCAAAAATTAATATATTTTTGCATTTCAAGTACTAGAGAGATGCTTTAATCTTCCAAATATATATTAGGGATTTCAAATTCGAAAGAACAGAACATATAAGTTTTATTTTTGTGTCTCAACATGTTATTATTCATAATTTAAGGAAATAATATCTAGAGTTAAACTAGCTTGAAAAGGCACATAATAAAGTTTTATTTACCTGAATGGAACTCTATTTTCTTGAAATTTTAATTTTAATTTAATTAATTAAAAATTAAGCAAAATTGTAGTATTTTTCCATGACAATTTCCAAAAATAATATTGCACGAAAATATATTTTATGCCATTTCAAAACTGAGAAAAAAGTTCATTTGAATAAAGTAACTGTAATCAACAGCTACATTATTCATTTTTCAAACAGAAAAAAAATCACATAGAAGAATACATTTACAAAATCTGTCAATCGATTGATTTAAAAAATAAGTTGATTTAATATCCCCTTCCTTACTTACAAAAAAGCTAAAAGAGATAGTAAGAACCTTACTTTGAAATGAATAAAATGAGATTAGATAGAAACTCAATTACATCAGATTTATTTAGTTAGAACTCAATTTTAATAATTAACCTTTTCAAAATTTACATTCTGTAATATTACTCTAAGAAATAAATAAAGTCACCTTTCGTGCTAAAGTAAAGTGTTCGCTTCAACTAGAAAGATAATAATTCATAAAGAATTGTCAAAACAATTAAAATTGAAATGACTTAAATATTTCTTATGGCAAAATCTTTTTTTAATTTAATAAGTGTACTTGGGAAAAATTTGTCAGTAGGCTATGATACCAGAAAATTATTTTTACATTTTATTTTGCTTTTTCATATTTAGCCGTTTAAAATTCTCGTGTTTCTCTAGTCATCGGTAGTAAAAATTTTATTTATGTGACACTTTAAAAGCATCTTTAAAGTTATGATCTACATTTTACAATCGGTTATTACTTGACACATTACAAAGATTTACTGCGCTGAATTTTCTGGTGAAAAAAACGTGACTCTTATGTCATGGAAAAGATAATCAACAGAGTTCAAAATTTTGGCAAAATTAAATATGCTTGAACCGCCTTAAAACTCAAAGCACTAAAATTCAAAACCAAATTTTTATTTTATGAGGGAAAAGCAATAAAATATGAAGATAAAAGAGCAATATAATTGCTATGTTAAGGAAATTTTAGCATTAGTGTTAAGAATAATAGTTAAGAAAGATAATATTTTAAGAATTTTTTCTTTTATACTTTTAATTAGTGCATTCGTTTAACAACTTTCCTTAAGTATTCTACTGATATATTTATTATCATTGCTTCATATTCATATATTAATAGACAATGAAATGCCACATCTTTCTATTTTATTTACTTTAAATTAAGTTGCATAACGCTTCACTTTTCACGAAATGTAATTCACAATTCATCCAAGTTTTTCTTATAATTAACGGACAATGCAAATTTTTTACATATCGATTGCTTTTATTACTTTTATTACCAAAAGATATAAAAGTGTCTCAAAATTTTCATTTTATGAACACCAATCAAATAGCATTTATTGTACCTTTATGTATTCAAAAACAGTCTTCACTTTTCCAATATTAAAAGAAACTTTACAATGGAATACTTTTATATAAATCTGAAATACCTACATTTATGCTCCCAAGTTTTTTTTATTCGGTTTGGGTTTTTTTCTGTTTTTAAAAGAAACTATTTATCATACATTTTGCTACTTCGGATATCAGAAAGAATTTAAAAACTGCTCTGATTTATTTTTTAAAAAATGTGTGATTAATATTTTTTGTAAAACTGTCATCAGACAAATGTATTTTTAGTTATGATTCTCCTGACAGAGCTTTCGGAAAATTTCAGTAGATTTTATCCGGTCATGTTTCCTAGAATTTAAATCATAAACCATCTTTCTTTTACAGTATTTTAGGAAAACCTCAGTACTCTCCTCTGGAATCTTTTGGAACTGCTTTGTCCTAATAAGTTGATAAAAGCCTATATTAATGCTGAAATAATTTACTAGTTATATTACTTTTAAATATTTATACTAAACAGGTTATTCATTCTATAAACAAATTTCTTAACCTTTAGGTGGCTATTCTCCTATATTTTCTTGTTGAAAGAATACTATAAAGTGAATAAAGAAATATATGCTTTTTTGTCTTATTCAATTAGTATATTTCAGAAAAAATAATAATATCAAACTTTTCACACAATTATCTGGTTTTGATAGTCAAATTTAAGTATATATTCTTTAAATAGTAACATTTGAAACAAAACGATTTCATAATTAATAAGGCTAAAACTGACAACTTTATGAAGAATATTACATGCTTTGTCTTAGGGAGTGACATTTTCAGAATTTCTTTTTCAGCTCTTGAATACCATTGTTCACATAAAGAAAGATATAATGTGCTCGTACAAATTATTGAAAATAAACAAATTATTGAAACTCTCGCATGCATGATAGCAAAAGAATGTTTAGAATATAGATATTAAAAAATGTTAAATGTTTCATTATCAATTGTTTCATTCAATCTCATTCTTCCTAACTTTCAATTTTAGTCGCAAAAATTATGAAAAATTATCTTTTTTTTATTTTAAATGTTACTATCTAACGAATATACAATTAAATTTGACTATAAAAACCATATAGTTGAATGAAAATGTAATTTTGATCAGAAATATATTTAGAAGTATATGCCTAATAATTAAGGAAAGGAATATATATATATATATATATATATATATATATATATATATATATATATTATGATTCACTTTCTAAAGATTCTGCCTTGTTTTTTTTTCTCTTTAGTGGAAAAGGAATAAAATGCGGCATATTAAGCAATGCGACGTGTGGAAAATAGTGCAAAGGAATATTGTTTCTTTAAAATAATAAGGAAAGGATGGCAGCAAGCTGAGAACCATTAGCGGAGAAGCAGTAACTTCATCCTTTCTTTGGCAGTAAAAAACTAAACACAGCCGGGAGGCAAAATTCTTTTCTTACTGTGAACTTTCGTTCAGAACAACAATTTGTAAACCTGCTTCAAGTTGATCAGTGAAGCTTGAAATCACCTTCCCTTGTCCGTAAATTGGACAACAAAATCTATCTTATTTTAGCTATTTTTTCCGCTAAGGCTTGAATGAAAGTAAAAAAGTCGAGAAAAAAAATCTAATGTAGATATTTTATTCAAAAATAAATAAACATAGTTAATTAGACTGATTCTAAATGATTTTGTATTAATAATCTTCATTGTAAGCAATTTTCCATAATTTATTTTGTTGATAGTGATTAAAAATTGAACTATAAAACAACTTTTTTTTTTGTTTTCATATTCAATTTTTGGAAAGAATAATTTAATAACTACAAATATGTAAATGTAAGAAAACTTAAACATAATTCAAACGTTAAAAAGGAAAGAGTGAATTTTAGTTTTTCTCGGAATAATTTTTCAATGGCTTACAATTTATAACTCATTACTATTCAGCATGTATTCTGATTATCATATCTTTAAGAATTGATAAAATAATTTAAACACCGTATAATAATTTAAATACCAGACAGTGCTTTTACTATAAATTCAAATATATTTTAAGAACTTTTGTGAAGCATGTATCAAATGATTCATACTAGTAATAAATAAGTTATTTGTAATGTAATCAGAATATTAAATTTTGCTATAAAAGTCAACCACTGAACATTATCCCTCATAAAAATAGTCAAAACATATTATAATGTGTTTTGTTCAAGAAAAAAAAAGATTGATGAATTTTCAAGTCCCCGATTTTCCACGACTTTTTTCACGATTCTAATTTATTTTAAGATTTATACATTTACTATTAATTAATTTAACAACTTTATAAATTTTAAACTATGCATTTGTTTTGTGAATAAATCAATTTTTCATTTTTATACTTATTCAAGTTTTTATATTTCTTTAATTAATTTTGTGGTGCATATTCGCTTGATGGAAAGTAAAAAGATGCATGCACTGCAATAAAAGATCACATATAAAGTAAATTTTATTTCCTAAATAAATTTATATAGAAAAATATTTCTTCTTTTTCCGAAACAATCGTAGTTACAAAGAGTAGTAGCAATTGCAATGTCTATTCCTCATAATTGAGCATTAACCAGTTAAATATTGTAACTAGTGCATACAAACCACATTAGCATAAATAAACCTAAAAAAGAACGAAAATTTAGGACATTCAAACAAAACTATTAAAAATGGAAATTATTATATAAAGTTTTTAAAATATCGGATATTTAGAGGAAAAAAGTGTAATTCTATTATGTAAAATTTGACAAAATATATTTTCGGAGAATTATTTAAAAGAGTATATAAAACAAAAGCTCTTTTTTTTATTTATGATATTCCTGACATATTTTAAAAGCATAACCATCAAAGAAATAATTTCAAACAGGTTCTTAGGAAACAGAAGATGGTATATCTAAATTGTCAGCGTGAATATTATTAATTTTGGAGCCTAAATTGTATTAAACTGGTTTTGCTTCTAATTTTCAAACAGGAAACAAAGAACTGGTAAAGTGAACGATGATTTTTGAATATTTTACTTATTTGACAGTTAAAATCTTGTAAAATCAATATCTTTAAAAATTACAAGCTCGTAACAATTAACTTCATACCCTAATTCAGTATCTTATTACTTTGCTCGCTGATAAGTGAGGGAATGAAATTTTAGTTTTATAGAAGGCTTATAGATTTGGATGAAAGGCATTACTTCAAGCAAATAGTTTATTTTTTCATTATTTCTAGTATTTTATCTTCTAACAAAACAAATGTAAGTCTAAACCTTGTAAAGAAAACGGTTATGAGCTGTAGAGCTTTGAAAAATTCCATATCTAAAAACCAATCTTGAGAAATCGACTATAATTCATGAAACAATTAGACTTTCTTCAAGCCTTCGGCTTTCAATTTCATAATTGAACATCTTTGCTTTATAAGAAGAGTGAAGGAAGGCATTCCAGTTATCATATGGTTCCATAAGTAATTCTTTCCCACCATACCTTATTAAGAATTGGCTATAGAAAAGTCGATGTGTGTTGCATGAGAGCAAAAGAGAAACTCAGAATGATTGCAAAATGAAAAAATTGTGATTGGACCATCAGCATGCACACTAAAAAGATCGTCCAAAAGGGAAGGGTAAAGAGTAATCGTAATAATAAGCATAAAATAATTCCATTATTTGCTTAAATTATGTCATAATACAAATGTTTAAGAATTTTCATAAAAGATAATCATAAAATTATAAAGTGGTAGCTCTCCATTTTATTTAAATGAAAACATAATGAAATTGTTTAGGGTTATGTGATATAAAGGCAAAAATTAAAGTGATTCATTTTATAATTGCATAAATAATTTATTATTACATTTTCTAGCATGTTTTTATTTTTTACATTTGCAACTGTTTTCATCCATGTATTATCCAATATGTTTCAGCGTAAACATTTCCTTCCTCAGTTCTAAAAAATTATAATTTACTTGTAGATGTTCTCACTTTCATAGAATTATAATTTTAAGCTTGACTGCGAAATATTAATTTAGATACGAAGAAAATAAATGAATAATAAAAAAAATTATATTTATTTTTCGACAGAATTTCTTTCTCTTAAACATAGCAAGGGAATTGGGACGGTCGCGACAATTTTTCATCACAAATATCCTCTTAAAATAACATTAATTCGCAGAAATATATAAAAAAGAGTTTAATAGATACATAATAACAATATATATTATAATGTAAAATTTTTAATTTCTGCTATGAACAGATTTTTGTTTATGCGTACGTAAAATTAAAAAAAACTATATATCTACCTATAAAATAATCTATATTAATTTTTAAAATCTCTCTGGCTCCTATTCATCTTGCTTTAACATTTGTTGGAGTTCAGACATTACTATAATTTTCTTTTTAATTGTTATTGCTTCTTTACAAGCCGTTTTGTGCTCAGCTTCCCTGATACGAAATAAATATTTTTTCAATGCATCACAAGTACTCCTACCAGGTGTAATAGCTAAATTTTTAAGTAATTCAGTTCGACAATAAACTCTATCATTAAAGTATATTACAATATCCATGATACCTATTTTTAATGTATTCAACCCAACAAATGTGTTTTGGGGGATTCTTTCTCTTATACATTTGTTGAAACTCTCATTAGGGCTTTTGAGTAATAGAGCTATGAATACTTTATGCCAAGATTTATTTATTAGCTAGCTCTCTTAACACTTTCTAATAATTAAGAGTGAAAATTTCAGTTCCTTCAAATCGCTGTCTCTTTAAAAATAGGGGCGTAGGACCTTTGTTTTAAAATTTTAAATTCTAGGACTTCAATAAGATAAACTGAAAACAATACGAATGCGAACATTACAGTGCCCCGAGCTTACTTAGAGACCTTAAGAATTTGCCAAATACCATTATGCTAAATGTAACTATCTTGAAGATATATTTTGATAGCTTGACAGAGGTTAGTATAATATGTTAGCATCTTATTTATATGATCAATCTAATTCAGCATATATTTAAATTATGCACTTTTATTGAAATTTTCTGTTAGCTATTCTTCAATCTAAATAGATAAGAAATATATCCATAGTTACAAAGTATGATAAAATAGATAGGAAATGAGTCAAGAGTATTTACAAAATATGGCGAATACGCGCCATATCGCCAAAAGGTACTTACATATATCTCTATAACAATAGCAGAAAACTTTTCCAATTCACGGGTTGGTTATAATTAAAGTTCAACTTTGAAATGGTCATAAAAGAAAAACCACTGTACCAAAGGTTATCAAACTTAGTAATATTTTAAATGAGATCATGGGAATTTCTTTTCAACTCAAAAAGAAAGGAAAATAAGCTAAAAAATTCACGACCAAGAGGAAATGTATGCAATATTGTTAAACATAATGGAACATGAAGACATTGGTTTAAAATGTATTTAATCGTTTTTTAAACGTGTAACAAAACATGTTCAATGTGGCGTCCTCAATTTTCTGAAAGTAAGTTAAATTAAATTACTGCATTCTCAATGATAGCTCTTAGCATATTAGGAAGAATATTACGGCCAGATAAACAAAGCGTTTATTGCTATCGCATTCATTATAATATTTAGCGAAAAAACCCGGTCTTGTATGCTTAGAGACCTGTCAATTCATAACAAAGAGAACTCTGATAAACAGGCCCTCTTTTATTTGAAAAATCAAATGATATGTAACGCGCATCTGTATAAATTATTTACTTTTTCCTGTAGTAAGCAAATTACAAGCCATTAAAGTTTTGCATAACCCCACGAACAGTTTTTTTTTTCAGAAACGATTTCACACATTTTAAACCAATGTCTTCATGAATTTAACAATATTGCATACATCTCCATTTCCCCTGGGGATGAATTGTTGAAATTTTTTCTTTTTAGGGGGAAAAGAAATTTTTATGAAAATTTTAAACTATTACTAAGTTTGATAACATTTGGTCCAGTAGTTCTTCTATTATATCCACTTCAAATTGGACCTTTAATTATAACCACCCTACATGTTCATAACGACTACTGCTTTCGATTCAAGTTGAAAACTCTTTTAAAAATCTGGTCTTTAAATAACAGTAAAGAACAGAAAATAATTATTATAGAAATAAATATTATATGCTATCACATATTCACAAACTAATAATCTCTGGTGAAAAAAGAAATATATTGCTTCAATTTTTTAGAACTTGTTATTGCCAAAAATTCAAAACAAACTAAGTGAAAAGTGGTATTGTCATGCAAATGAAGCTTTTATCCCATAAGATTCATCTTCTTATTTTGGAATAAATTTAAATATGGAATAAAATGCAGGTGTACAATTTTTATTGTCTTATATCTTAGCTAAAGCCCATTAAGGCATGTTTTAAAACCATAATTTTTCGAGTCCATTGTCAATTTTAATCTAGATAGAAGAATTTCTTTTAGACATTCCGAAAAAATTATATTTCAACTTTTAAATCCCATACTAAAGTTTGGGCAGCATAAAATCGAGTCGTCAAAACTTTCATCCTTTTATAATTCATTTTAAAGAAAATAACATAAGATTTCTGCACGATAGCAAAGAGGTATTCGATCTTTTATAGAATATTCCCACCAAACGCTTTCGTATCAAAAATAAAATAGAATGATGGATTATCAAAAAGCTCTAAAACGTTTCTGCAAAGATATTTAAAAAAGAAAAAACCAATATACAATTTGCAGCATTTTGGTTATCTAATAAATAGCATATTTATTTTTTTATTCGGACTATGTGAATATTTACTGGAATCTAGTACTAATATTTGTAAAGAGAACTTGCATTTAAAAAATGCATAATATTTCTTTCACCATAATATTTTCTTAATTACAAAAACGAGTACCAACACTAAATACAATTAATTAATTTATATTTGCAATTATTTCAATTCTTTCATTTCAGTTCTCTTTTCAGTAAGCATAACATCCATTTATAAAATGATTAACCAATTAACTGCGGATTTTTAACGTCCATCAACTCCACTTTTTAAAGTTAAGTAATGATGCATTTATATGGTTAAAACTTTATGTACCTTTATTAGTAAATTATTTCAAATTACTCTTACTATTAGGCATTCAAGCTATCTAAAATTAAATTAAATTTGATATAGAATTATAATTTGAAGTTTGATAAGATTTTTTAGATTTTTGATGATTAAAATGCTTTTTGTTGTTTGTATAAGAATACGAGAAAATAAATAGGATTGCAAGCGCACGAAACACTAAAGATGTGGGTTGGTGTGGGATAATGAATCAATGAATGATTTGAGTAAATGAAAATGAATCATTATATGAAGGATAAGATACAGATTTAAAAGCTTACAACTTCAAAATAGCACAATAAAAATAGTTACAAAAAGTAATAATACTACAAGTCGTATGGAGCATAAAGACTAATACTGGTATTAGGTTGTTCGGAAAGTAATTTCGTTTTTTCCTGACAAAGGATTTAATTGCATTTTTCGCACCCAATTTCATACTTAAACCGCAAAATCATTTTATGTTTTAAGAGCTGATATAGCAAGGCTTGAGTGTGAAAAAGTGCAGCTGATTCTTCGCAGTAGTTTTTGGATGGTGCCCTTTTAAATATGGAGAGCAATAAACAGCATTTTCGTCATTTTTTTCTTTTTTGCTATAAAAGGTAAAAATGCTGTTCAAGCCAGAAATAAATTAGCCAATATGTGTGGAGAAGATGTGTTAACAGTACATCAGTACCAGAACTGATTTGCAAAATTTTTCCTTCAAATGAGGAGGCCAAAAACCACCTCGATCAGTTTTTTTTTACAGCAAAGACCAAAACTTTTATGAGCGTGTAATCATGTTACTACCAAAAGGTATTAGACCAGAATGGCAAAAGGTATTAGACCAGAATGGCAATTTTATAATTTAATAAATAATTTATTCATTAAACGAAAATTTCTTTTCATTTTGACACAAAAATACGAAATGACTTTCCGAACGACCCAATATAATGGTTAGAAAGATATATTATCAAAAGTAATCAATTGGAATATAAAATAAGACATTCAAATAAAGAGATAAGCCCTTTACATGCTACTATTCTTTCAACTGACTTGTTGTATAGTTATGAATTTACATTCCATTCATCTTCTGCTCTACTCCTTATACAGTGCTTTATTTTTTATTCACATCAATGCAAAGAGCAATCTGTTTTCAAAATTCAATCCTCTTCTTTGTCACTTTAAATTTAAAGATAATTTTTATCAAATATATTTTTGAATGAAAAAAAACTGCGTAACAGTCATTTAAGACAAATTAAATACGTCTTCAAATCTATTGCTGTCAAAATAATTTACCTTTATCGAAAGGCAAACTCAGACAGATTGTGGAATTTGGTGGAAAGTAAAACGTACAAAATGGAGAGTAATTCTTGTGAAAATAACATAGTTGCAATAAATACGACTTCATGGATACCTTTTAAAGGGAAAAGTATAAAACAGAGAAGGTCGTCTGGAAATAACAGAGTTGCAATAAATATGACTTAACAGACATCCTTTAGCATATTAGAAGGATCTCGTCTGATATTTCATGAATTTTTAGGGGGATATTTCTTGGCATTCTATCTACAAGAATACGTTTAAAAGAATTGTATATTATTAGAAAATCAGGATAACTATTTATACACTATATTTCTGAAATAATTATGAATTATATTCCTCCAGAAAAATGAAAGGTTTTAAATAAATGACTCAAAAATGTTTTGCATTTTTTATACTCATTATCGTATCTTACAATCGTCCTAAGATTGCATTTTCAAATGAAAAAACAAATCGATTTAAGCTCAAAATGCGATCGTTTCATTTAAATATGTCTTAACAAAAATATGCTTCACATTAAAAAGGATTGAAAATAATAAATATTTATTTATTTTCCATAAAATTTCTAATAGATTTTATAAATCATCAAGAAAAACAATTCTTATTTTTAAAAAATAAAACGTTTCAGTATACTTTAAGAAAAACTATAGGATTAAAAAATTGCAAGATGAAACATGAAATGTCTTATGCATTCGTATAGAAAATATGTATTCAAATGCCGAAATAGTAAGGCAACGTCTATATTAGCAATACATTGCAAAAAGATTGAATTATTGTATTTCCTTTGCTGTTGCAAAAAGTAAGGGATATTTTTCATCTTTCAAGAACAATAGAAAGATTGGATTTTTCGAGCAACATGTTTATTACGCGATGCTTTCTCTAAAATATGACATTGTTCTTAGGATTTTAATCTATGAACCTAAAACTATCACTAGAAAAAATTAAGATATTATAATACCAATAATACTATTTTCGCAATTTTAGAACAAGATAAATTCATTTTTTTTGGAGGAAAGGAAGGGTTCATACTAAAAAAATGCTACTGTTATAAACAATAAGAAATAAAAAAAAAATTGTCAAATATTCCTATTAACTCATATAAATGCTCAGAAAAATGAAATTTATCAAAATAACATATGTGAAAATCTGAAGCCGAAAAAACTGCAATTTATGTTAAATTCAGTTTTGCATAACATAAAGATTTATTTTTACTTTCTCACGAAATAAATTACAGAAAAGCGTAAACGTAAAAGAACACTCTATTTCGAGATTTTTTTTTTTTTGTATTTCTAAATGCTTGTTTGATTATCAGTTAATCTGCAGCCCTCACAAAGTTTACAAATCTAAAATTATTACTTTATTAGAACTGTCAACTTTCCAGGATATACAATTTAACTGCTAAATCAGGATAACTATCTATACAGTATATTTCTGAAATAATTATGAAATATATTTCTCTAGAAAATGAAAGGTTTTGAAGATGAAAGGCAACATAATAATCAGATAAACTAATTTTGATTGATGAACTACATCTTATCTCAAAGCTATATATCTTTGAAGTTGAAGGCTATAATTTAATACATGGACTAACGGCCAAATTTGCAAATTTCTATCAAATTTGAAACGATATTAATTTTATGGCAAACATAAACAAAGGTATGTGATGTTTAATAAACCACTGAAGCTGAAAACGAAACCAGAAGAAGATTAATGTTTACCACCATTTTATCAAATAAATACATCCCTGAATTATAATTTCCTTTATAATATGTCCTAACAGCAAATTACGCATATTAAAAAACGTTTTTAGTAGTTCTTACACAGAAAATATTGGCATTTACATTTATTGAAATTTTTTGAAAACATCTGAAAAAACTTTTTGAACATTGTTTGTGTTTACAAAGCAGTTTTAGCGCAAGGCAAATGAAAACTTTGAAAGATTTTTTTGAAAATTTGGATTTGGTAAAAAATTTCATATGTAAAACATGATATATTAAAAGATTATCAACATATTACCTTGAAGTATTGCATATATGTTATTTTGAAAGTCCCAAAAGCAATGAAATAAGGACATAACTTTTAAATGAGAAGTTTTTGTTGTCTAGTTTTCAGCAACTAATATTCCGAAATTTTCGAAACAGAAAAACTCAAATAGCTATAAATTTATTGAAAATGCATTTATTACTTTGACTCATTTCCTTCACTACAGCTGTAAGTATATTGGGTATAAAAATAATTAGAAAATGCACAAAAAAAAAATTTGTAACGTTTTGCCTTTTGTTGCATTTTGCAGTATTTTTTCTTCAAATTGATACTTTTACCATAACATCAATTGGCACAGAATTTCCTGATTAATGTTTTTTCAATATTTGTAAACACTGTAACACTTTAATCCAGAAAATGAACCTAAATATCTCAATAGAGGGACTTTTCAAAACGTTTTCTCCTTTGATAGACAGATATTTTAAATCAAAGAATTTCGGCAAGTTCTGGCTACAGCTATAATAACGTATTAAGTGTTGGTGTCCTCCGGTGATAAAGAATTGCGTTCAAAATACATATTTCTTTGATTTATTTTAAAAATTATTAAATTCATACTACATCGATATAGTTAACTAGCAACGAGATACAAAAAATATAGTCTCATCCATAAAATACTAAATGCAGCATTTAATAAATTGAAATGTTCTCCATTCAAGTTAGATGTACATAAACATCATATACATACACCCGGAAGCAGTTTCGTCCATCTAAAAATAAAAGAATTTTTTTCCTGTCGTCTGCATCCCTGCTCTTAAAAGAAAAATACAAAATAAGAAAAACGTGTCTTTCTTTCTTTTCTTTTCTTTTACTTGACATTTTTATCGCATACCAAAAGAAAAGGGTATTCTGAACT
The DNA here is from genome assembly GCA_026543055.1 of Argiope trifasciata. Taxonomy (NCBI): domain Eukaryota; kingdom Metazoa; phylum Arthropoda; class Arachnida; order Araneae; family Araneidae; genus Argiope; species Argiope trifasciata. The sequence continues at coordinate 1,018,923 of JAPMOQ010030916.1, forward strand.
AAAAAGGCAGAAGAAGTGTGATTTTATGATTCGTATATACTTCAATCATAAAATTGAAAAAAAATTGGAAATAAACATTTCCAATATAGAATTTAAGTACATGAGACTTGAATATGTTTCGATTAGATCCATTGCTAAAATTTCTATAACAACTTACAAAACTTTTAATTTTAAGAAATTTTCCTGGTATATCCTATTTTTTCATGTTTAGATAGATTTTTTCATAAAATATTGCAATAAATAGTTACGGATATAATTCAATCAAATTTGATTCCAAAATTTCACAGCTTACACGATTTCTATTATTTTTCACACTAATTGAAACATTTCGATGAATTACTTAGAAAGCAATGAAATCCTACCTACTATTAATCTTTAATGCATATGGAGAAAATAAACGATTGTTCGGATGTGTATGTATTTAATAATATTTGTATTATATATAGACTATAGTCTGGAATAGCATACAGGCTACTATTTTTTCGCTTACTTGAGTGGATAATTTGTTATTTATTAAAAAGTAATTTTCACACTAAATATTTTACTGGCCAAATACAGCCAAAGATTTGTTTTTTTCCCAAGCTAATGAGGATAGGCTTAGCGTGCTACCGACGATTATTTCAAACAACTCTGTTTCTTTTCTTAGTGCTTGTTATATTTAAAATCAAATTTTGCTAATTAATCGATATTTAGGATTCATTTTGAAGCACTTTTAAAATAAAATAAAACATAACAAAGGAAATATAAAAATATCTAATCTGCATTGCGTTACTCTCACTGGCGTTGAAATTTCAAAACTGCGCAGTGTGTTCTGGTTGCTGACAACTGTGTATTCAATTAAATTAAAAATTTAAAAAATTAAGTGCATAATACTATTACAATCTAGATCGATAAATAATATAGACTTGACTTGATTTTTAAAAAAAACGAACTTAATTTGTTGTTTTATTTTATTTCAGGTTTACAATGTAAACAAATTTAGGTCAGTTTTTTTGTTGTTGTTGTTGTTATTAAAGTGTATGTATGTTGGGATTTTTTGTATAATCTTATACTTTTAAATGTATCATTTTTAGGTTAGTATTAATTTTTTTATTTGTCATTATTTGATAGATTTTCGAAATGTCCAGAAAACGCAAATTTAGCTTTTCGAAGAGGAATAATAAATCACTGGCTATGAAAGTAGCTAGAAAATTTGTTTCCAATTATAGTGAGCACTTGCAGACTATTAAACTCCCTTCAGCTATAGGATAAATATAAGGACGCTTTCTCAGAGGATATCGTGCTTAGGCTGGATGGCATTCACAATGACAGAATCTAAAACGGAGCTTTGTTGTAGATTAAGAATAAAATGATTTCCATATTTGGAAAATGTCTCGCTGATTTCGTTCTACCCCCCACAGCAGCAAAGACGGGAATTACAAGCGATATTATGATGGAGCTAAACTACGAAACATTTGTTTTAGAATCGCAGAAGAAAAAAAATACCTCTGTTTTGAAAATTGTAGCAGGCAGAAGCTTCAAATCTGCGAAACGATTCTGAACCGAGTGAATAACGAAAAGTAGCGATTATTCTTTCTTGAAGCACCAAGGAGTACGGATAAGATGTTTGTGCTGAATGTCCTGCTAGCCCAACTACGCAAAGGCCACAGTATAGCTCTTTCTGTAGCTTCCACTGGCATTGCTACAACTTTGTTTTATGGTGGCCAGACTGCATTTTCCGTTTTCAAATTGCTTCTTAATCTTGCAAGAGAAGATACCTCAACATTCAACATCGCCAAAAACAAAAGTCGGGGTAACATTTCGCACCAGTGCAAGTTAATAGTATGGGGCGAGAAAGTATATAGGCTTTAAACCACAGCCTGTAAGGCATCCAAGAGTACAAGGCGATGATGGACGGTGTTCTCGTTTTGCTCGCAGGAGATTTTAGATAGTTACTACTGACTGCTGAGCAGACCGTCAGTTCTCATACATTACATCAAAATTTACACGCGAACGAAGTCGCTGGTAATAGCTAGTTTGTAATATTTCAGAGGCTATTATTATGTTTACAGATTACGCGAAAAAATGATGAAATTAAGAAAGTGACACTCGTTAAGTCATTACCAAAACAAGAAAGAAGTTTTGTTTTCCAACTCCGATAGAATATACAGAAGACAAGATTATAGAATTTAGGATTTTTTACTCCATTTTAGGATTTTATTACTTCATTTTAGGATTTTATTATTCCATTTTCTTTTATTAAAGGAAGAATATTTATGCTAAAGGGTACTCCATGAGGATGTTAAGTTCATCCCACATTGCCAGGTGCGACATTTTTGTAAAAGAAAATTAGAAAACTTATTTTAACTTTATGACAAATATCCGTTTTTCACAGATAAATTACGCTCGCACTGAACTTTGGATAATAAATTTAATTTGATTTTTACATTGATTTTCTCTATGGCTATTTAGATATTGAAGCTGAATTGGCCCCCATATGTGAAAAAATAAAAAGCATCTTCATTATTTATCATTGAACAATGGATAAAAAAACTTATTATTTTAATATTAATCCATATTAATATTAAAAATGCTTTTAATTTCACTGCAGTAGCAAAATGCATTGTTTAAGGGAACTCGGTATAAATTATATTGTTTTTAATTCCTTAAAACTAGAACAATAAGCGTATGGAACTAAATTTGTACCATTCAAGAGCTTTTAATGGGCGTTTAAATGATATTTATACTTTAGTATGTACAAATTTAGTATTTGTACTTAAGAAGGTTAAAAAATAATAGAATGCAAATATCGAATGAATATTTTATTTTTTAATTAATTTTAATTAATTAAATTTTTATAAAATATGTTTTAATGAGCACACTTTATACCTTCAAAATATACTGCCTTAGCTCTAAGTACTAGATTTGAGATAGAAAGCATCAGCACATAGAGATGCACATTTTTCTTTGTTACCAGGGAAGTTAATAGCATTTATTCGTAGTTTATTATTAGTAATTATTATTACAGTAATTATTAAATACTATGTTATTGTTATTACAATAATTATTAAATACTATTAGTTATTATTATTACAGTTATTATTAGATACTATTAGTTTATTAGTAGTTATTTTCTTTATTATTATTTCTTCATTACCTTTTGAACAAAAACAAATTTAGACAAAACAAATGTAACATACTCCAATTTGTCTAACTGCCATCTTTAAATTTACTTATACATTGTTAAATAAATTAAGCTCGTAATGTGAGAAGGCATTTTGTACATTGTAATATGAGAATGTTGGAATTTAATTTTGCAAACTGAAAAAGCTTAATAAAATTGTTATTCTAATAGAATGGATTCCATTATAAAACAGTTATTATTCAGATAACGTTTTAAGTATCGATACTTTTTATTTATCATGGTATGTAACATAATATTTTTAACCACAGCACCCTTTACAATACCATGTTGCAATTTTTAAAGTTTATACGTAATCTCAGAATGCTTAGAACAAATTCGCCGGAAAGATGAATCATGCGAATAAATCAAAGAAGATAAAGAGATTGGTCACATCTATTTTTAGATAGATTGTAACTTAAAGATAGCTATTTTTATCTGAAAGAGTCTCAAAAGTATTCCTTCTACCTCAAATGATGAAGCTAAACAAAAAATGGGTTTCTAAAAGTAAAGCTTATGATATTTTTATTTGAATGATTGTATGTATATGAGAAAAATTAAACATTTAATCCCTCTCCAAACATAGAATAACCATCCTTTTATTCTAAAAGATAGTACTATTTCAAATAAATCTTTATTAAAATTTTCAATGAAGACAGCAATCTTTTTGAGGTTTCTTTTTTCTATATTTATATTTCAATTTTATAAATATATGGGCATTTTATTAGACTTACTCTTAAAGATTAATAGAATTTGAAATATTCTGCAATGCTTAAAAACATGAAATATAAACTATATTTTTTGAGTTTCTAATCCAAAATCAATAAAATAAAAGGTAAATAATCTCTTACCTTTGCTGCCGCGGGTTCATCGATAAAACATCTCTGTAAATATGGTTTGAAGAAAAAGAGTGCAGTTTCGGTATAGTCCTTTTTAATTTCTTCTAGGGCACAGACATAATATGATTATGGATAATATTTACATGCATTATTTACAACGCGCTTATACGATCATTAATTTGGCCACCCTCCGACGTTTTAGCAATACGTCGGTCTCATACAAAATCTCTTATGCATCTGAAACATCTGGCGGAAGAAATATCTACTGACGTCAGCAGAGCGCGTGGGTGCCAAAAGTTATAACATATGAATCTGCTGACTCAGTTTTCCAACAATATTCCATAAAGCCGCTAAATATTAAATAGCTTTATTTTTGCAATAAACGTTTTTATAAGAAAATTACTAAAATTACCCTGGAATTAAACGTTCTAAAGATGAGTAAGAAAAAAAAATACTCATGCTTTTCTTAGGATAATATTTGTATTTAATCTCTTTTATGAGCTTTTAAGAATGTTGTAGTGTTTCAACCCAAATCAAGAATGATTCATTACTTTGTCAGAGATTTAAGAGTTTTCTGCTGTTTCTGAAGGCAAAGCTCTTGAGCACCCAAGAGCAGAAGTTTGATTTCTTTCTGATATGAAGATGACACACATATTTGCTTGCAAAATTCTTTTTTATAAAGAGGGGGAGGGACTCTGCCACACTCCTCACAGATAAAACACAGAGTATAAAACAGGGGTGATGAATCTTTCTGGATCAGGGTGCCATTTTTTTAAAATTTAGTAATCAAGTAATTTAGACTTGGGATTATTGGGACGATAATAAAATTAAATACTAAAACTCAAAACTACGACAATTCTCAGCAACTCTTTATTTACTACGGAAAAATACATTTTGCATTGTATAGTAGTAAATATTTTAGTTACACATGTAGTTCAAAATCAAAGTAATATTAGTTTGACTCCTGTTGTTGCGGATTAAGTGAAATAATGACTTATATTAGGATTGTAAGATGTTACTTTTCGCAGAATGCATGCTGAATATGAGTCATCTGCCAAACGGTTTCAAACAGAATCTTTAATGTTATTCATCTCTGAAAATAATGATTCTCGGGCATGAAAATATGGTTAAAATAGCATGTGCAAGCTTCTTTCTAGTTTCCAATAAATTTTTGAATCGATATTAAACTAGAATGGAAATCAGTCAATTGCATTTCAAATTCTAATCGAATAGGGACTTGTTCAATTTACCACTCGAAGTCATATCACGGTGCATAATAAACTTGAGAGTTTCCAATAATTCTTTGAACTGAAAAATCTCGCTGAAAATTACTTGATTGAAGAATCAATTAAAAAAGTAAATTCTTCAATTTTTTTCCTTCATCTGGTCTCTCATATACAGCTAAAGTTTTGATATTCTTTTCCAAATTCAGAAAAATTGTGTAGTTTCTTGTAAATAATATCGTTTCCGAAAGCATGCAGTTTAGAGTCAAAAATGTGAATGAGATCCATCATGATGAGAATTATTTTATTTATGCCTTGAGGCTTTATGCTGAAATCAATGAAATATTGACACATCTCTGTAAAAATGTGAATTTTGATAACAACATAACATTCAAAAACTGAAGCTATTGTTTAATTTTTCTATCATTTTACAGAGGCAATCTGATTTCTTCGAAGAAGTCGACAAATGTTTGAAGTATGTTCACACGGCTCAAACGGCAAATATTATTAAACCATCGAATTGGCTAATCATTATTAAACCATTATACATGGAATTGATTTCATCCAGAAAATCACTAAACTTTCTCTTGTTCAAAGCCTGCGACTATGTGCGTTTGACTATTTTTGTAACTAACACCATTGCATTATGAAGAAATGTTAAACCCCTCTTAGCACACAAGGCTTGTCGGTAAATATTACAGTGGAATTCAAGAATCGAATGTCCTACGTCTATTCAAAGTAAACAAATGAAGACATTTTTTCTGCCCGCCATATTTGGAGCACCATCAGTTGCTGAAAAATTTATTTTGAAACCAATTTCTTTCTTAGTGAGGGAAGTTTTTACAGCCTCTCAGTCTACCACACTCTCTTTACAGAGTGTTCGAAGATGCGAACCAATCATATTGCATGATTTCCCTTCATACGTGAAATAGGATAAGAAATGGGTACATGCGCCAAGCGCACAGCTACCGATCACTCATGTTGGCTCATAATACTTCATAATGAATTTTGTAATTTTGAATACAAATGGAAACCATCTAGATAGCGCCAAAATGTAGCGTCACGTGCCACTGTTTCATTATCCCTATGTACAACCAGGACTCGAACTCTGGACACTCAGAATGCGGGACAAACGCGCTACCACTAGGCCAGCTCACATTCTATCAAAAAACCATGCATCAAATTTCGACGGTCTAGCTCAAAGTGTTTCTGATTTATCTTTGTCACAGACAGATAGACAGAAAGACATTTTCCAAAAATCCTTTTTCTGAACTCAGAGATGTCTGAAAACATGGAAATTATGCGAAATTTCAAGCTTGAATTTCTTTGATGATTACTAAATTTTCTCTGCATTACGTATCCGAGAAAGTAAAAACTAATATATATGCAAGTTTAACTTCAATTTTATCGCATTTGTCCTTTAAGATAAATAAATAGAATGTGAAATTTCTTTAAGAAGTTAAAAGCTTTCAAAAGCACGTTTTATTGTTTATACTCTAACTGGGGTTTAAAATATTCTTATCCATGTAAAGAACTGCATAATAAGATTATCTTGAAGATGTTCATGAAAGAGCGTCTACCAGATTATTAAAGTAAGCGGAAGAGATGCATTTTCACGGTTGCGGAACATAGTTTCGGTGCAGCTTTAAAGATTCATTAGCACGGAAATGAATCACTAAAAGCTTTTAGAATTTTAATGACTTAACTGAGAATAATAAAACCATAAAGATTCTATGTAGATCCAAATGTTATAAAACTAATTTTTTCACTTCATGTGGCATATATCTGGTTTTTTTTTTCTTTAATTACAATAATTGATTCCTAGAATCTTAAATTTAATTCCCGATACTTCTACTAATTTATTTATTTACTACTTTATTTCTTTAATTGCTCTTTATGAAAAAGTTTGCAAATAATAGTAATGAACATAAATAATCAATGTTAAATTGGTACTAATATAAATTTTATATTCTATCCCTACATTCTTCCCTTGGATATATGGAATTCATTCTCTGGATTATAAGAATTTATTCTCTGGATTATAAGAATTTATTCTCTGGATTTCATGTGTAAATGTCTTTGTATTTCATGTGTAAATGTCTCTGGATTTCATGTGTACAAGGCTTTATTAAATACTAGCCGCCTTTGGCGACCAGCTGGTTCACCATGAGTAATGCGTTCTAAAATTTTCAATTACATCACATATTCATTAGCCTAGAAGTAATTCCGGGAATTGATTGGCCGGAAAGCAATATTTTCTTTAAGATGATGGACGAAAAGTTCTAAAAGAACACCTTTTCCTAATAATATTCTTTAATTTTATAAATAAATCAGTTTTAACTATCGGTTATGCTTCCAAAATATTAAAAATGTTTTTTTCGATGATGTTGCCAAAATATGAAACATGTTTTTTTTTCAAAGAAAGCGAGAAAGGGAAAAAAGTATTGAATTAATGATACAGATATTGCAAACGATTACATAAATATGCCATTAAGTCCGGATTTCAATGCATATCCTGTCTAAATTCAATCAGGTTTACTGTAAATAAAGATAATTTATGGAATAAATGATACAGATACTGCAAACGATCATAGAATCATTTGCATTTATTTTTTAAAGAAAATATCACATTTTATATTTCTTTTATTTTATCCTGTCACGTGCTGACAGCTGCATTTCTGAAGATTTATTTTGCGATGATAATTTTGTTTTATTTGAACTTCCGGCATTCTTTTATTTTATCCAGTCACGTGATAAAAACATTGTTAAAATATTTCTTTAAAACTTCGTTAAAAATAGATGCTTACGTTATAAATTTAAAAAACTGATACCGTTAGAAAGCTAATTTTTTTATCTTTAAATTGATGTAAAAATCATGTTTGTGCAATAATATTTTCGGAAGTTATAACGGAAAAACGTCGAAATTTCGCTTAAATTTTAATTAATTCAAATTCTAATTAAAAATTCGAAAAAAGGGCTCCGAGGTGCACATTCCGAACCTCCAAGGTATGCATGTACCAAATTTGGTAGCTGTAGGTCCAACGGTCTGGCCTGTAGAGCGCCAACACACACACACACACACATTGAGCTTTATTATAAGTATAGATTTAATCACGCAATATACTTCCAATGTTGAAAACTAAAGATGAAGGTTTCAGTTTAATATGTATGTAATTATAAAATGAATAAAAATGAGCCAAATTTAGAAGATAGATAAACGTTTCCACGTTTCTATAGACGATACGATGTTATGAGATTATCAGCATGAGAAACAATTATGTATACATTAAACAGAGCTTAAATGCGTCATTTAAAATAACATATTAAAGACACGATACACAATATGGCAAAATCACAAGCGTGAAGTTATATCCAAATGATTTATCTTATATATAAGCAGCATTTCTGACGAACCAGCTGATCACTAAAAACAACTAGAATTAAAATAAGTACTTGATAATTCTGTAAATGGAATTTAATTCTCTGAGCCATCAAATAAACAAGTTATAAATTATTCAGCCATAAAAACATCATTTTATTTATTAAAAAAAAACGTTTAAACATTTTTTATCAAAAAAAAAATTATGAATTTTTTTCCATTTGAATTTTATTCCTAGTTTACTTTCTCCCGAAATATGTTGAGATCTTGTTTCAACAAACATTCTATTTCTTATTCAAGAAAGATTCTGAAAAATATCAAAAATTCTCAATACACGATCATTTGGGTTTATATCAGTTCCATAAAGTATTTTGAATTTTCTGGATTCAGACACTAATGTTTAGTATCTAAAACAGGCATCATTTCTTCGTAATGGGTGGAAAAGAATCTGCAATTTTTCCCCAGACTCTAATAATAAAATGAATACAAAAATCTCAATTGCTGAAAAACAGGAAATACCCAGTATTTTCAAACTATTTTCCAGTGAATTGGATTGTAGTTGGGATTTTATTTAAAGCTTTTGAAATGCTATTTGTCCTGCAGCGAAACGTTTTAAGAGTCAGTTTGTTGATGCTAGATTTCTTTCTTATTTCAAGCAGTGACAGGAATTTTAATGAGAGACAGAATTTTTATGACTAAGTTTAGTGAACTCAAATAAAAGCAATGAAACTTAGATCGAAATACTGTGCCATAAAACTGAAAATAACACTAAATTTGTGTGCTACCTACATATATGAACTTTAATGTTTTTGTTAAAACAGTGGTTTGTTGTTGTGAATAAGAATCTTTTTCTTTTTTTGTTTAAAATGGTTTTAGTTAAAGCAACCCTCAAAATATTAGATATTTAAATCTTCTGTAAAATGTTAAATTAACATTTTTAGTAACATTGTAGTTGATTTTTTATCATTTATTCGATAAATCTGAGAATTTTAGAAAATAAAATAAATATTTAAATTAATATCATGAATTTTAAAATCTCATTGAAAACAATAAAATGAACATATGGTTTTAATTTGATAATTAATATGAAAAATGGGTAGGAAAATATAAAAGTTTAAAGTTCCAAATTGTATCAAATTGTTCCAGTGTAGGAAAAATGATAGGAATTCTGAAAAATTTTCTAAGAATATTCAGTTTATGACATTATGTAGCAAACGATCTTGGATAGACTGATTGGCAGGATGTTTGACTCGCATCCCTTGAAATGTGAATTCGAACCCCGTGTGGGTTGTTGCACATATAAATCTGTCGTGGCCACAAAATCCTCTAACTCGAAACAATATCGCAGGGAATACTGGATCAGAGGTGATATTTCTCTGATACAGATCTAAATTATGAACTCTAATTAAGTGAATGATATATATTAATGAATTCCACCCCGTAAAAAGGTTTGTAATGCGTGAGTTGCTAAGCCGTAATCATGGTCCCAGAGGGCGCTGTTCAAACAAAACTCGCTCTCTCAGCTTAAAATTGCTGACTTTTCCAAGGGTTTATCCACAAAAAAAGGCCATAAGAAACAATCACAACTTATAGCTAGTAAAACATGAAAAATTACTAATATTGTAAAAGCTTCTCGGAATAGAATTTTAGATTATTTTTTAAGGATTTTCTGGCAATTGTAAACTTTTCCTAACTTGCCAAGTGAATTAACCTACAATTACTTCGAAATTATACCTTTTCTTATCTTTATTTAAGTAATTCTGATTTTATATCATATCATTTATCTTTACTTTTTAAGAGTTCGGAGAATAAAATCTTAGGGTCAAAATCAATTTTTCACACCTGAAATGTTTACAATAAAATCAGATATAAAATTTAACTTAGGAGATCTCTGGCGAGTTTCTGAGATCCGAGGACCTTAAAGAATCATGACATAAAATCTATTTTTATAAGTAAAAAAACTCTATTTACTTAGTAACTGCATTTAAGAGCATTTGGAAGGTAACCACAAGAATTTATCCCATTTCTTTTTATCTCAGAAAACATATGTCCGGGTGTCTGGAGCTTCTAGATTTCTACAGAGAATGCTCCTTTTACTGTCATTTAAAATTTAATCATGTGATTTTTTTTTTTTTGCTTTCAATAAATAATAATCTGAATTCAAGGCTTCTTTTTTTTTGTTATGAAAGAAAAATAATTCTCACTTTTTTTTTTTAGATTCCATGCTCAAAATATTTTCAAATAAAATTTTATTTCTTATATTTTTTTGAAAATTATTCTTTTGCATTTTATATTTTTGTAGTGAAATGAAAATCATTATAATTCGTGCAGTGGAAACAAGAAAACCCATATTTACTTGAACATTTCTTTAATGATCACATTTCATACAAAACAAAGTTAAGACATTAAAGAGTGCACTTCAACAGAATAGCATTTCATCTTATAATTTACAATCACAAAGCAGTATGGAATGCTTATCTAATCAGAAATTGAGATTTATTTTCCAAAAAAGAAGGTCAAGAAAAATGGAAGACCGTCTCTCCGAGATAGAGTGCTTTTGAATATTCTTCCTTCTTAGATAGAAAAACAATTTTTTCGCAATTACTGAAATTAAATAGGAAAATAATTAAAAAATTGAATATAGAGGATCAATTACACGCCTACCCTCTGTTTTGAATATACAAATTAATTGCGTATTTTATACGATTAAAAGACGGCTTATGACAAATCATTTCTCTAGAGAAAAAAAAATCTGTCAGAACAGTTTTTCATACAGTTGGGAAAAAAAGAAAACATGTTCAATACTTGTTTAGAATATTTGTTAGAATTTTTGTTTTAATCACTTAGGGAATGGTTGAGATTATGAATATTTAATGAAACTTAGTGCATTGCTCAAGAGCATCTAAAACGGTATCAGAAAAAGAGAATGCACAGATTTGGTTAAATCGAATAATTCGATTAAATTGAAAGAAAACGATGAAAACAAACAAGATTTTAAAGTCTAGGAAATCTGTTTCCAACTTCATACAAAATTATAAGCAATATGTTCTAGAACTTCTTAAATTTTGCAGACTAAGAAATTGACATTCAAATTTATTATTTTACATTAGCATTCTGCTTCATTTCAAATAACTTGAGAAGGCTTCAAATAATTCTAAATAATGAAATGTAACAAACTCAACATGAAGATATTATCATTTCCTATTCCACAAAACATTTAACAATATGTAAGAATTTCAGTGTTTCTTTGCTGGATATTTTCCTTTCCTCAGAATAAATTTTGAAAATATAACAAATATATTGATTATTTCTTCACAGAATATCCTCATGTTAAAAAAATCTAAATCACAAATTCTTTGAAATCTTTGAATAAAAACCAAAAAATACCTCGAATTTCCCTCATTACATTTCATGGAATGCTTCATTTAATATATTCTTTGAACACGTCATTTAAACGTAAATGAATGTACATAATGAAGAACTTCCTTGGTTAAGTAAATGCTCATAAATTCTGAAACTTCAAAACATTAAGAAATATTTTACTGCTTCTATATTTCTTACCAAGAAATACTTTTCTTCTCGGTACTGCATCCATAAACAATGTATTCTGCGAACCAGAATACTGAAAAAATAGTGACTTTTACCAAGAAGAATCAATATTTTCAGCATGTTTCATAAATCAAAAGTGCCTGAAGTAAAGTAAGAACAACGCAGGAAAACAAATTATTTAAGTGGTGGATTGTTTGCTCAAACACTCCTACATTACAAAATGATGATGTAGCTCATGGACTTTGAATAATGGTTTTTTAAAAATCTTATACATCATACACAATACGAACATTTATGAATAAAATAAATTTAAATCACTTGTTAAGGCATTGTTGATTCAGAAAAAAAAACTAATAGTTACCATTCCAGTATAATACCAAACTAGATTTATGAAATAAACTGAATAGCATTTTTATCAAAGTTAAATTAATAGATTTTAAAAAAATTCACTAAAAAACCATAATCTCTACTATATCTTTACTGAATAAAATATGTCGGCTGATATCCGAGACAAAGGACCTCAATAGATTCGTAGCTGATATGGGCTTTAATCTATGTTAAAATTTTCAATTTTCTTTATTTTGATTGAAAAAGTTACTTAAAATTTTTATTCAAAATTTAGAGGTTAATGCATATTTAAGTTAATGCCTCAAACAAAATGAACGAGATTATAACCAATACCACTGTTTATAATGTTTTATACTTGTATTTGTTTGTTTTGATTGCATAAACCATTATATTCTACGTCTAAAAATATTTTTAGCCACAATACTTCTTGGAAAAAACTAGCCAAAAAATATGATCAAAAATTAAAAATGTTTTCAAATATGTAAGAATATTAATAATTAATTTTAAGTTTCAAATTTATTTTCGTGTCAAATTGGTTAAAATAATCATATTAATTATTTAATATGAGCTTATACGAACGATACGTACTTTAAGAAATTTATATTTAAAAGAAATTTTGTAAAGTGTATTACGGTTTATTGAAAAAAATAGGAAATAAAACTGGTATCACTGAAAGGATAATTTTAAGAATTTTACTATAGAATATAAAAGTATGAAAATTAATATAATATTATGTTAAAGAACTCGATTAATTTTAAATCAATCAGAATCTTATTAAAATTTTGGAAATGATTTCTCACTGAGCACTTGCATTCTAAGAAGAAACTACGAAGTTAAATTTTGTAGGTCTAAGGTGAAAAAAAATTTAATATATAAAAAAATATTTGAAAATACATTTTTAAAATATAACCTTTGCATTCAGCATGTCGCAAGACACAAATGCATATCACTTACAGGCACTATCACGTTAAAAATGCTACTATATTTACGAAAATAAAAAATACTACCCTACCAAATGCAATAAAGCCAGTAACACATAAGATGAAATCGTTTTATCCCTTTGAAACAATAGACATTCTTTTTTTATATGCGCCATTCTTCACGTAAATGAAAAAAAAAAATTTTGAACGAAAGAAAGAAATGCGTCTAGATAGTGGAATATTTATTTCGCTCATAAAATGCTCTAAATTTGAAAAAAGTTTTTAATGAGTGTCAATAATTTGTACACCGCTGAATTTTTAAAGAATTTTTTTGTGTGTGTGAATGTGTGAACATTATTCTAGTCTTCAAACTGATGTAAATTTAGTGTTGAAATTATTATGGTAAGCAATTATAAAAATATGGCATAAATGAAGATACTTTTTAGGAGCAGGAAATTCCCTTCTTTCACAGAAAAGGTTTAAAATTTACTACATGAGGTCTTTAATCGTTTTCTATTTGTGCATCTATTTTAAAAATATTTTTGAGAATTTTATTCTTTTTCTTAATACCTATCAACTAATAAAGATTTTTTAAAATTCTTACTGTACAATGAACTCAATTTACTCTCATGTAAAGAATATAAAGTACGAAGTGCTCATTTAAATTTTATATCTATTACATAGTAATAGTGCATGCTTTGCAATAATTATCTATCAAATTTGATAGTTGATACTATAAATGATTTTTACTCCTTGCATATAATTGACGACATTTTAATTCAAATTTTGTATGAGTATTAAGGGCGTAAAGTTAATTTAAATATAACATTAATTATCAGCAGTAGTGGAGAGTTTGGTTATTTTGAGAACCTAGGGTCTGCACGTTTCGTACGCCCACATTTAATAAACAGGTTTATAAAATGTTTCCTTAATGGAATATTTTATATTTAGCATATTTATTATTTATTATTATAGAATAACTTTTTTATTTTTGTAATATTATAAAAATGCTTAGGAATTATGTATTTATAATGGCTTATGACTTCACGTAATTCGTCTTTGTACGCATTATTAATGAAGTAAACGCTTGAGGTGTACAAATTCTATAATAACAAATTGAACATAATGAAACAGAAACCTAACCAATATACACTTTTATATGTCAATATTTTACAAATTTATAAGTTTGTCATAATAACAACTTTTATAAATCTGCTTACTGGTCTCCCTCCCCCAACTCCACCCTAACCCTTAGGTTCACACGTAAAACAGCACTGAATTGGATGCGTGCCCTTCAGACGCTGAAAAAAGAATTGAAATGTTAGTTTATTATGAGACTCGTGTAATCTGATGAGAAAGTAGCACGGGTGTTCCTTAAATTTGTGACTACGACTTGATCATTAATTGCGAAAGAAGATGATATTAAGAAACTGTTTACTTCCTGCACAACAAAGTATGGTAGAAAAAATTCTTCAAATTGAAACACTTTGTAAAATGTTTATAATGTTGCATCGAATACTAACTTTGCTTCCCAGTGCAGTTACTTTCATCGCAAGAAAGACAGTTTAACAGATAAACGATACTGCAGAACAGATGCCATTCAATGACAGCCCGATCTTTGCAACAAATTTGTCGATCGTGGGTACAAAATGTACAAGATTTTTTGTCGTAGTTTATTAGGGCAGGAGCCATATTGAATCTGTCGCTTGATCTTCGGTGAGATTTTTGTCTATCAATCACAGGCATGCCTTTAAATCCTTCGAAAATCGAATTTATGTTATGAATGGATTCTTCTCCATCGGTTGAAACAAAATTTCACATAGGACTATTAGTAGCAAAAGACATGCAAAATTTATATATTCAAATCTATGTGTTTTTTAACTATCCCATTTACATGTTTCTGAAAGTAGGGATCAACATACTATCAACCAGTGGACGGATTTGGCTAAAACTCTGATAGGTATTTACGCTATATTTGCCGAATCTATTTATTCAATGTATCTATGTCATGCTAAATCTATGTACCGAATTTCATTTATAAAGCGCTCTTCTTTTTGTGATTATCGTGGTAACAAACATTCAAACAGATGGATGTACAGACCGCCTCAGAAGAGTTGGTTTTTTATCAAAATTTGATAGACTTCTATAAATTTTGCTTGAAGACTGTATCACAAATTTCATCCATCTAGCTTAAAGTATTTTTGAGTTATCTTTGTCCCATATAGCCAAACCTTTCCCAAAAATGTGATTTTCGAGTTCAATGATGAGTAAAATGTAAAAATTCGTCAAAATCTTAAATTCAGAATTTTTGAGGTTCACAATACTTCTCATAACGGAAAGTAAAACTTTATTAAAATCTGAAAATGATTGCACAGACATAAGTTTTATATGAAAGAAAGAATTTCAAAGTAGCTAAAATTAGGTTTTGTGTAATAAAAATGTTCATGTACTTCTACTACTCATCAAATTTGGCAGTTGCGTGTGAAACGATTTATCCTGTGAATGAACTTTGCCTCACGAATATAAATATTGCCCATAGCATCCTACTTTTAGCCACGGTGATCTGGTAGTAATGTCTGGACTTCGGAAGCAGAATGTGTCAAGTTCGAGACCCGATTCCACCGAAGAACTGTCGTATATGATACAATTTAAATCCGTTGAAGTCAAACGTCCATCCGCTGGTATAATGCGAAAGTTTGGAAAGGAGGGTGGTAGCTCGGGTGTCGCCCCTATTAACTTACAGTGGCTCAAGATTACGACGTTCGTCCCTGATTAGACCTATTGTTGCTTTAAAATAAGCGTTAATGCAACTAAACTGAATGAACTAAGTATCCTGCTTACAAATATTATCATGCTGAAAGAGACACTAAATTAAACGTGAAAGCCTGTTTGTGAAAAACGTGTTCAATGTAGTAAAATGCAAAATGCATATAATACTTGATCTCAACAATAAAAAACGTTATTTATTCAAAAAAAATTAACTAATCAATGCTTTTTTTAATTATTTTAAATAAAGGTAACTTAGGGTGTTTTAGTTTTGGAAATCCCTTTATTTATGAATCATTAAGTTGAATCATAAAATAAGATTTTGCGTCTTTATAAATTTATCGGTTCAATAACTTAGAGCTAATACCATTTAATGCCAAAAAAATACATTGAATTTAATAAAATAACAAAGAAATGCTATCCCATCAAGTAAGTTATACATTAAACTCATAAACACGAGGATAGGAATGGTTTTATTCTTCTAGAACAAAAGGCGTTTTTTTTTTTCCTTACAAAATACACGACTTTTTCTAGTAAACAAACAAAAAATATTAAAACACTTTTCTTTCCCCTTTATATTTATGGCATACCGACGGAAGAGAAAGCATTCTTCGCTGAAAGAAAGCAAATGTGACTGTATACAGGAATATTTATTTTGACCATAAAATGTTCTAAAGTTGAAAGGGGTTTTTAATGAACGCCAAGAATTTTTACACTTCAGTGTTTTAATAAAAAATTGTTAGTAACATTTGTGGGTTTTTTTTGTTTTTTTTTTTGAATCCATGAACTGCATTTCTGTTTTCAGTAGGCTTAAATTAGTTTTTTCACCGTAATTAATGAATATTTGATGTAAATAAAGGAATTATTTCGACTCAAAACATTTTCTTTCTTAAAATTATTTCTATAAATACATTCAACATTTCTGGAATAGACTGCGATAACTCTGATTTTTTTTGTTCAATGGCTCTCATGCAAGTTCTTTAAAAAACAAAAAATTAAAAACTGGGAGACTTGCGGTAAAAATTCTAAGATGTAAAATTAATTTTACAATATTTGTTATTTACGGTATTTGTTACGGTTTACAGCATTTTACAGTATTTGTTAAAATGTGTTATATCTTCTTCACTGATATCAAACTTTTGCTAACAATGATCGAATATGAAAATAAAAGATGCTTCCGATTCCAGTACTCACGCTGGCCATCTGTTTCTAACGTGTCAAACAAATACAAACAGATGGAATTGCGTTCATTGATCAAATAAAAAATGTTACATAACAATATTAACTACACAATTTGAAGGGAATATAGATGTTGTTTAGACACTTAAAGATATAAATATGCTATAAACAAAAAGGAAATGGAAACAAGATAAACAACAACCGCTGAAAAAACATTTGGAAAAGGAAAAAAGAGAGGAAAAGAAACAGATTAGAAATGATCACAAATTCGATTTAAAAAATAATATAAGAAAAATATTTTGGAAATCCGTATTAGTTCAGTGCATAATACTTCGAAACAGCTCAACACAACAACTGAACATTTATTCAAGCTTTAAGGTAATAACCATTTCAAATTTTGTTTAAAAAAGCAATTTATATATAATAATATATGTATATAAGTTAAAAAAACAATTAAAACAGAGTACCAATAAAATTTTAGAAAATTACCAAATTACGAAATATGCTTTGTAAATTGATTAAAATTTTGAAAATTAGACGAAAAGCAACACTTATGAAGCAGTACAAGACTAACTAAGGTAAGGTTAACAAATTGCTAATAAAACTTAAATAATTATATGAAGAAGTAAAGAAGGTGTGCAGTAATTCATTTTAAAAAAAGATAATATAAATGAACTCCACTTTTAAGTATTTTCAAAATGTCCTTCATTATCCTTAAACAAACATTTCCCACTTTACTGTTAAATATTTCCCTTTCGTTTTATTAGCAACAAATTTAAGTAAGGTTAATTTTTTATATTGTTCGTTTAAGTACCCCGAAGATACGACTTTCCGGTAATTGTGCATCGCTAAGAGGTGAGACATGGAAGAGTTTTCTCATTTCCGAAATTCTTCATTCTTTGACATGGATGTGATTTCTTTTTCATAAAATATTTTTAGATTAGATACTTCAGATATCATTTTATACTTTTCAGTTCTCTTACTTTCCACTTTTTGTGATGGTTGTGTTTCTAATAATCCTATTTTAAGTCAAAACTGCATATTGATTGCTTATATGGCTAATTCAAGTCGCAACATCTTTGAGGAATGGCACGACGGATATTTTTGTATGATATCAATAAATGTGACCAATATCAACTACTTTTACCAATCTCAAAATCTTTATAAAAAATTTATTAATAAATAAAAAAGTGTTTTAGCATAAAAAATTGTTGATATTTTGTAAAAAAAAGGGATAAGAACAAAAATCTTAAAACTTCCATTTATTCACCATTATTTAATATTCAAGCCCTTTATATTAAGCAAAAATTACTCTTAAACTCCTTTATAATGAATTAATTTTTTTCCAAAAATATTACAAGTAAATGGCAGTTTTTGGATCCGAAATCCGCATAATAGTAGAATTCCCCTTACTTTTAAATGTAAACATCTTCTCCCTTCATCATTCCTGCCATCCCTATTTTGACTAAACGCATCTTGGCGCATATACAAAAGCGAAGAAAGTTTTAGAAACCAAGAGTGAACAATAAATATATGTTAATTCACGAAATTAAATTAGAAATTCAGTTGGCATTCATAATTATTCCAAAACAAATTTAATCGATAAATAGAAATCAACTTTTTGATGAACTGAAATAAAGCCTTCGTACATTCCTTTAATTAAAATAAATTATATACTTTTTAATATATTGGGGTTTTTTATCAATAGGCTATTAAAATGAAATCGCTGAGTAAGATTCGATTGAATTTCAAAAGATCCGGTCGATAACCTTCCACTAAAACTGCTTTCTTGACACAAAGAGAAAACTGCTGATCTAAGAAAAATAAAAAAATACTATGCCATCAAGCAAGTTATACATTAAGGTCATAAGCACACACAAGGGAAGAATTTCATTCTACTAAAGTAAAAAAATGCTTTTTCTGTCGTCTACAGCATTTCCTGAAAATCAAGCAAAAAACATGAATGGAGTTCCATGTCATTTTATTTTCCTTTTGTTTTTTCATATCAAGAACGCTATATATTTTTAATGAGAAAAAAAATCCAGGCACTGTATCGAAATATATATTTCTATCAGGAAATATCTTAAAAATTGAAAGAAGTTTTCTAATGAAGGCCAATAATTTTTACAGAGCATCGTATTTAAGAGAAATATTTTATACCCTTTTTTTTCTATCTTCTTTCCAATATCGCTTTAATTAATTGTTAAAATTAAAGTAATTATATACTAAAATGTGTTTTAACAAAACAGGTTTTTATTTTTCGTTTCATTTTTTAGAATAAAATATTAACATTATTACTTTCCGACATTTTAAATTTCTTGATAAAAAAAGATAATTTTATAGATATCTCGAATTCAAACTGAAGAGATTAAAGTCAATGACTCATGTCAAACTTGTCAATTATTTGATGACTTGGTGGTTTTGACAAACAAAAATGAAGGATCCAGAATAGTCGAGAATCTTACCGATCTCTGGATTATGAGCAACGATATATTTCAAGAAGCTTCTGAGTACTACTTCGGGAAATGTAAAAGTCATGTGACAGAACTGAATTCAGTCAGTCATGTAAAGAGAAGTCAGTCAACACTCGAATGAGACTCGTCAAGAGACAAAAGTAGCTGAGGATTAATATTTCAGATAATGGTTGGTTTGGTTTTATTTGGATTTCTGGCGCAACATCCAGTTATAGAACATGCTACCCCGAAATAGCGTAAAATGTCTCCTGTAAGGTTTTAAAAACAACATTGCAGAAAAAATAACTGACTGTGTTCAAATTAGTCAAATGTTAAAAAAAAGAGGAAAAAGTTACTGAAAATAGAATTTAAATTTCTTGGAAAAAACTCACATCTTCAATACACGAGAAAATGTTTGGATGATGTTCAGATATCGGAATAATTATTTCAGAGGAATGTTAAATAATTTATATTTTCACACATGCAAGAAACGGAATTGCGATTATAATAATTTTTATAAACTAGAAAGATTTTTAAATTTTTCTGCGTATATATCAAATGTGAGAAGCAATATTTCATTAAACTACATTTTTTGTAACTATGAAGTTTGAACGCTTATGATCAAGCAATACCCATCATATTTCTATTTTACTAGTAAAATCACAATGCTTCTTGTCCGTCCAAGTCTCTTATTACTATTACGAGTATTCTGGTCAATGATTCTATATTTTGAAAACAGTAGAACATTTATAGGGACCCAGGGGTGACGGGATAAAAACCGAGGAGAAATACAGAAAACTGAAGAAATTTTTTAAGTTGATAAGAATGCCGAAAAATGAATATACACATAACAATGATGCAAATGCAATTTCAATTTCATAATTACTTTTTTCTCTTTGAAATCCCTGCCGCTGTTCTTTTATCACAATTTAACAACTCATTTGCACACCAGCTTGATTTCCTCTCTATCGCCCGAAAATTTTTTTTTTCTTAAATCCATGTACAAAATTGTGTTTCCATGCATGTGTACAAAAGTACGTTTGCATGTCAGAGCATGTGATCCAGCTTATAATTTATACACTAAGGATTTTTAAACAATTGCTTAGTTTTCATTATTTGGTATACCAGTGTGTTAAGGGTTGTTTGCATTCTTCTTCTTATATTTTCATAAAATCGGATTTCAGAAAAGATTTTGTAAACTATATTGAACAATATCTCTTTACATATAAATTTTATGAAATCCCTTCTAAATTATATGAAACAATGAATAATAATTGGAGTGGCTTAACCTTTGTTCGGGTACATTTTAAGTTTCAGGGATTATTTCACAGCTCATGGTTTCATAAGAGTTCTTATTAAAATGAAAATCAACTCTTAGTACCTTACCATGAACTAAAACTTCATGCAATTTGAATTTGAATAGCTTCATAGTATCATCAATATTAGAATTCAGATAAAGAATTCTTTTTCGGTAAAATTAACTTTGACTTGCTTGGAAGCTGCAGTGAATAATAATAGTCTGCAATCTTCTGATGATGGATCATCTGGTGGACAGAAACATGAATAAAAATTATTAATCTCTATGGAGAAGTGAAAATTTTTAGAATAGATTGGAGTTTGACGGTTTAAAAATATAAAGCATGCATAGTTATTCATAGATTATATTAAAGTTTTGTTCCTATCGATAACTATTTATTATATATTTTGAACCTCATCATATAGGAAATATAGAAGATGTAATATACTGAAGTAAAATAATCTTCAAAAAATATGACCTTTAGATTTCGATTAATCTTTACGTATTTTATTCCCGAAAAAGTTCATTATCAGAAAATAACCCTATCCTTATATCTCCCAATATGGTAGTTGAAAATCCAACTATCAAGAAAAATGGAATTGAGTACGTGATGTTCGCAAAAAAAATGTATAAATCTGTATCTATTGTTACATGACTGAACAATCTATTCAACCTCTATCTGTAAATGAATAGGAAAACTAAACACCGCAATAAGCTAAGTTAATAAAATTTAATATATGGTATATCAAATATCGGTGTGTCAAAATGGCATATTAGTATATCAAAAGTGGTGTATCAAACAGTGGTTAAAAGAACCTATATGGATGTACTCTTTGTATCACATTGCATACATGAATATAATAAATCAATAACATAAAAAAACTATATAAATAAATATTTCGAACGTGATTTTTTGACAAAATTGCAAATATATATAAAAATATATCTGCTGAATGAAATATATCTATTTAGGTACCATACATCTGTTTTTGTGTATACAAATCGAATAAATCATTTTAATAATAATTTATTTTTATACAATAACATTTTCAGAAGTTACAGTGGCAAAATATTGAAATTTGATATACACTGATGGAAAAAAAATCCCAACACCAAGAAAAAATTATTGCACAGTAATGAAATTTTAGGAATACATTTGTCTAGGTAACATATTTAATTGATTAAAGTTTCAAGATGACAGGTAGAGCCATTGGCGAGAAGAGCCATTCAAATGTGAAATTTTGGTACATTCGTAACCGGTGTAACCGCCAGAATTCTGAATGCAAGCATGCAAACGTGCATGCATTGTGTCTTACAAGTGCCGGATATCAGTTTGTGAGATGGAGTTCCATGCCAGTTGCACTTGGGCGGTCAATGCAGGATGACGCTGGACAATTGTGGATGACGCTGGAGTTGTCGTCCAATGATGTCCCATACGTGCTCGATTGGAGAAAGATCTGGTGATCTAGCAGGCCAATGCAACATGTCGACACTCTGTAGAGCATGTTGGGTTACAACAGCGATATGAGGGCGAGCGTTATCCTGTTGGAAAACACCCCCTTGAATGCTGTTCATGAATAGCAGCACAACAGGTTTTATCACTAGACTGACGTGCAAATTTGCAGTCAGGATGTGTGAGATAACTACGAGAGTGCTCCTGCTGTCATGCGAAATTGCTCCCCAAACCATAACTCCAGGAGTAGGCCCTGTGTGTCTAGGCCGCAGACAGGTCACTAGCAGGCGTTCACCTGGCCTCCTTCTAACCAACAAACGGCTATCACTGCGACCAAGGCTGAACCGGCTTTCATCAGAAAACACAACAGATCTCCACTCCGTCCTCCAATGAACTCTAGCTTGACACCACTCACGTCACAAACGGCAGTGGTTTGGATTCAGTGGAATGCACTGTACAGGGCGTCTGGCTTAGAGCTGTCCTTGAAATAACCGTTTTGTAACAGTTCGTTGTGTCACTGTGGTGCCAACTGCAGCTCGAATTTCAGCTGCAGACGCAGTACGATTAGCCACAGCCATACGCCGAATACGACGGTCTTCCCTCTCAGTAGTACCACGTGGCCGCCCGGAACCTCGTCTTCTTGAAGCTGTACCTTCCCTTGGCCACTGTCACCAATACTCATGCACAGTGGATGCATTCCTGCCAAGCCTTTCAGCAATATCACGGAAAGAAAACACACTTTCTCGTATCCCTACAACACGACCTCGTTCAAGCTCAGTGAGCTGTTGATAATGGCTTCTTCGTCTTCTCAGAGGCATCCTTGATTAACATTAACCCACTACGTCAAATCTTAACTGTAAATAACGATCACGAACCTTACAGTGCTTATTTAAAGCAAACCTCATTTGCATGCTCATAATGTCGCTACTAGAGCCACACTTACGCGCGTAGCTCGAAATTTGAATCAATGTCATCTTTCAGATGTATAAACACGGCTAGAGAATTTCGTTTATCTAGCACAGCTCCTTCCTAGTGTTGGGATTTTTTTTCCATCAGTGTAATTTTTAATTATTGTGAAATTCTTTTACATTTTTTTAAAAAGATAATAATTTGTAGTTGAGCATTTCCACCCTCTAAAGTATATTTGTAGCATATTTGGTAATTGTTGTTCAAACGGTCTGGTCTGTAACACTCCAAACATACACACACATTCATATTTAATTTTATTAGAAATAGAAAATAACACCGAATATCTACTTAAGTAACAGCATGCACAAATTTGAATGCCATGCAGCTATGAATTGTAATAAATAAATAAGATGTGATATTAAAATTAAAACAAATTAATAAAATAATAAATCATTAACATTTTTTATCATAATTCAATTTAAATTGAGATATGAATCAAAATTTATCAGTTAATTAAAGGAGGTGTAGACCTGATGTACTCTGCCTGTTTAGAGCAGTAACGTATTTATATCAGTCCCTGTTTAGAATCGGTATATATTTCTTAGAAAATAAATATTGTGTTTAGAAACTATTATAATATGGAAAAATTATGCACATATTTTTCTCGGAATAGCGTTCTGGATGGAAAAATAATAAACTGAAAATAGCCGAAAAAGCCTTTTGCTCCGTTTGGGGGGGGGGGGCTTTCTTATAGTCATATCGAATCTTTTCCAAGGCTTCAGAGCCCATTGGCAAACATTAAACAAAACCTACTGCTTATATTTTGAATTCATCTATATATTCTATTCAAAAAAAAGGTTCTTTCTTAAGAAATGGATAAAATTATTTTCTTCTGAAATTTACTCCAAAAGAATAGCTTAGCAATAAAAATAAATATTCGGCCATTTTCGATATCCAGAATCAATTTTCTTATAATTTGAAAATATATTTTTCACGCATTCCATTCATACTTGTATGTTATGGTATATAATACTGTGACCATTTCAGATTATTATTCTGAAATTAAAAAAAAAAACTGGCTTACTATGTTTTTACTCTAATTATTCAAATCCAATTAAGACAGATATAAAAATACAGCAGGAAAAGCATTTTATGCACGAAATAAAGAATAATATTCTTTTTCTGACTCTATAAATGTTTCAGTGAAAATGTTACAAACTCCAAACTTTTATGTACTCACCAAGTTTTCAATTCTCGATCAATGTGGAGCAACATACAGTTGAAACAATCCTTGTAAATAATTTAGAATCGTCTAGAACAGAGGTGTCCAAACTTTTCGCGGCACGGGCCGGATCGAAATTAGATCCATATTATACGGGCCACATGTATATACAAATTGAAAAATATCATTATGAGTAAAGTAGCATTAAATACTACTACTTAATACTATTTTATTGTAACTTGAAAATACAAAATACTAAACAAACAAAGTATAATTATATAATTATTTTATATAAATTGAAATATTTTCATGCAACTTCTAATGCGAATGATGAAACTGGTTTTTTTTGTTGAAGAATGTCTTTATAGTTGGGATCAAAATTTGTTACACCAATCATAAGCAATGACTGCAAATGATCATCAGATAAATTTGCTCTATATTTTGATTTGAGATACTTCATTCGAGAAAAAGTTTGTTCGCACACGTAAGTAGCCCCAAACATTGAAATGAATTTACGAGCAAATTTCTTCAAATTTGGAAACTCTTTTGCATCCAAATATTTATAAAAATCTATTAAGTTTCCTTCCTTGTATTTGTCCTTGATTTGTTCGTTTGCTTGAAAATCAATAATTTCTATTTGAAGCTGGCTTGAAATTTCAGCAACGTTGCAATCAAATGGATTTTGGAACAGCCGAATTTCTTTTGAATTCATGTCCAAATCAGAAAATCGCTTTTGAAATTTTTCTTTTAAATCGGCGATGATCTTTACTGCAAATGCAATTGGAAATTGTTCTTCATTTTTTTTATTAAATTCGTCGCAGCACGGAAAATGTGTACAATTACATTCAGTCACTTGACTTTCGAATAATTGTAGTTTTATTCGATATGCTTTAATTTGAGAGTATAAATCGCAAATTAAATTGTTTTTCGCTTGGAACTTTAAGTTTAAGGTATTTACGTGTGTCACAACAAGGTCAAGGTGTTTGGTCAAGTACAACAACTCCGTTTTGTTGGCCACGTAGTTTTTCGATATACCTTTATGAAAATGAAAAGGTTTGTGCGAAAACATCATTATGTTTTAAAACCCTCCACGGGCAGAATAAAATCACTTGGCGGGCCGGGTTTGGACACCTCTGGTCTAGAATAATATTTCTCATAACCTGGTAAATTTTAAAGGCAAAAAGTAGAAGAAATTTTTTTTTATTAATGTCAGTATGCCAACAATATTTCTCTTAGTAGGAATAATGCAGTCAGAGGCTGCATAAAACTTGAATCTTGATTTTTTCACTAGCACATTTATTTATTCAAATGATATGGATATAATTATTTTCATCTCTTTAAAGACTTTACCAAAAATTTTTATGTGGCTTTTTCATTAAATATTCAAATTTCCATAAAATTTTGGGCAAATATCGCTTATGGGAAGTTTCAGTTTCTTCACACATGTCCATGCGAACATATTAACTCAGTAACAAGATGGGTGAAATTAAGTAAATAGATTTATAATTAGAATATTGGTTTATATTGCATTTTGAATTTCATCCACCAAGGGTTTAACTACCAGTCTATTTACAAATATGTGAAATAATTCAAAATTTCAATGATTTAGGAACAGAAAATCGGTACACAACTTTATCATCAATTTTATATCACATTTCGGATGCAACCGATTGAAAAAAATACACCAAAAAGTCATACCCAATTTTCTTTGAACACAGCATGTTCTAAGAAACAGTGGGTGGAAAGGAGAACATTCTCATTGTTTGTAGCATTTATTAGTTCGTAATTTGATGACACACTTGTGATTTATACCTGTTTTATAATTAGATATCACCTCCTGTGTTATAGTTAAAATAAATAAGAGTTCATCTCTCCAAAAGATTGCCCGAATCAGGGTATAAATCAAGGAAGTGAGCATATTAATATGGCATTAAATATCTAGTCGGTAACTGTAAAAAACCCGCTGGATGGTCTATCTACAACTTTCTCACATACCTTCTAATAAACTTATCATGCCAGAAAACCCTCTACATGGCACTAGCGTGCAATACTTACGAAATATTAGCTTTTGGTGTGAATGAAGCACTTTTACTAAATGTATCATGCTGTCATTGGCGAAGTGCTTGGAGATTAAACCATCGAATTTGTGTTTTAGACGAGTTTCTCTATAGAGAGTGACACAAAACAGAACTTGAAGTCACAAAATTCCATACCAAATTTGATATTACAGCATTTTTTTAATTATCTCTTTTACTTTTTTCTGAAAATACAGACCTACAGGCATCAAAGTTTAATTTAATTTGTACAAAATTTTGACAACTGCCAACAATGTATATTTTAAGAGCTACTTGTTTTGTAATTATCGTGCTAACTTATTATCTAACAGCCTTGTAAACGGACTTCCTCAGAACAGATTATGCTCAAAATTAGATTTTAAAAAAATCTGAAAGTTTGGAATAAAGACTATCGACCGAATTTCATCTGCTTAGCTCAAAGCTTTGTTTAGTTATCTTTGTCACAAAGAGACAGACAGATATTTTCCAAAAATGTGGGCTTTTTTTTATTCAAGAAGGTCTAAAACACGAACATTCATTTAAATCTCGAGACTGAATTTATTGACTGCATCTATACTTCTCTATACTACGTATACGAGAAAATGAAACTAATGCATACTTTTCTATTTATATCTGCTCCTATTTACGTGATGCTATTACAAAAATAGTTTCTTTATCATACTTTCTTTTTTTAGGTATTACAGTTAATGAAAATACACCTACACTAAAGATTCTTTTTATACCAAATGGATAAAGTTCCAAAGCAAAAACTAAAATAGCTTTCTTATATTTTCCTTTCCAAATATCTGCAAAGTTGTTCGTCAGGGATTACAATAAAAGTTGATCTCGTTAATTCTGCTCGGATTACCCATTTCTAAAAGAAACCAAGAATAGTTTTCCTAAAATAGAGATGTGTTTTCTTAGATCCTCGAAAATTATGTGATCGATCAAAGTCAATCTAATCCAAAAAATACCTTTCGAATCCATGAAAGATGTGTTAATTTAGTCTGTAAACCAGTGATGCATTTCAGACATCAATTCTTGAGGTTTAAATGCTTCTGAAAATATTTTCATCGACTTTTCCAGGTAAACAGAAAACATTTTGTGTATTTCCACGTATTTGCAAACTTTCATGATAAAATACTAAGAAATTTGAATCTTAGGGTACAAAAATTTTACACAAAAAATCAAGGGTGTATAAGTAAAAAAGTCCTATTTATTACAAATGAAAGAGTAAAAGCACTATGAGCAATTATCATGAGAACAATACCCATCGTATTTTTGTGAAATGAAATGTGGTTATAATCAAAGTTCCTATTTGAAATTGTCATAAAAGGAAAACTATAGTACCATATGTTATCAAACTTTGTAATAGTTTAAAGGAGGTCATGAGAATCTCTTTTCAGCCAAAGTTAAGCTCAAAAACTCCCCACTAGATGAGAAATGGCTATGTATGCAATATTGGTAAACAAAACAAGATATAAAAACATCGTTTTAAAAAGTTTTTATTCGTCTCTGAAACATGCTACAAAGCATGTTCACTGTGTGTTATTTGAAAAGCAATGTTTATGGTGATATTTAAACAATTTTGCGAAACTGAAAGAAGCTATGCACGTACATGTATTTAACTTTTCTCCTGATATACTAAAGCTACTTTTGAGAATGCGACTTAGCTTGCTTTCAGAAAATGATTAAAGCTACTTTGAATTTGTTTTGTAATACGTTTCAGAAACGATTAAACACATTTTAAACCGATGTCTTCATGTCATATTTTGATCAATCCTCCTTTTCTTAAAAATATTAATTCAGCACCATTTTCTCGTTGGTGTTGAGTTTTTTAACTTTTTGTAGAAAAAGAAATTCCCGTGACCTCCTTTAAATTATTACCCAGTTTGTTAAAATTTTTGACAATAGTTTTATTTTTATGACCATATCAAATTGGAACTTAAATTATTCAACCCTATATATCACATTTGAATATTTAACTGTGCCTTACTGTCTAGTTACATAATTTCAGATATTACAGTATTGTTAATATTAACAAATTCTGGCATAAAACCCTATATTACCAAGGAATGGATGTTCATCTGGTATAGAGCTAATTATTACTTAAGAAATAGGAAATATTGTCATAAAAAATTTTGAATGCTAGATTTTAACAACTCTCCATGCTTCAGACTTCCCTGAATTCAAAAAAAAAAATGGTATTATGTCAGTCTGGTCTGTAAACACGATAACTCAAATATGCTTTAAGGCAGATAGATAAAATGTGATATTACGACCAAATATGTAGATTTCTGACGAAATTCTGATCAAAATTTTAATGAAATCCTCTCACAGGATATCTGGTTTGGTGGCTTCTCATATAAAAGAGAATTTCCTTTCTTTAAAGGGGTGACAATAGATAAAAATATCAAAATGTATCGAATAGAAAAGAATTCGATAAGCACTCTAAGTTATAGCATGAGAAAAATAATAAAATTAACTAAGAGCCAGGTAAATAAAATTCAGTAGACAGGTTTTTGCATCCAAAATATATATAGATATTTATGAAAATAATGAAGCACGTTCGTCAAATGGATGAACATCTGTCATTCTGTATTTTGGCATGCATATAAACGCAATAATTCAAATCAATGGAATTTAATATGTGATTTTGTGACAGCTGTTGTTCTCTGTCAAATTTTGGTTTCAATCAATTGAAAAAAATGTCCGAAATATATATTATATGCAATAAAAATGTAAGTTTCTTGCCAAATATCTACATTTAATTATTAACATTCACCAGTGCTAAACAAAGTTTTCACGGTTTCAACCAGTCTCTAATGTTATGTGGTGAAAGGAGGATGAAACTTTTTTTAGAGTATGCAATACTTTGAGGACACCACCCCCACTGGTTTCTTTAGCACCGTGAAGTTAATGCTCAATGATGTATACTTATTTCTCAGATCACAAAGCATTAGGAGCTGCACCATATGGAATAACGCAGACATTTATTCGGATATTATTGAATCGTGCCAAACAGAGCAGAATCCATTGTGCTCATATACGTACATCAATGCTGCATTGTCATTGACGGTTAATAGTATAGTTAACCAAATAGGTTTCGATTTGCATTTCTCTGACGCACATTCTGACGTCATCAGGAAATCAGCGAAGGGCTAAGATTAAAACTATGTACAGGGTCTTCTACGTCTCTGAACACGTATTTTAATGCATTTGACGATTGCTTTTGGATTGAAAACGCTCATATATAAACTATTATTATTATGTCACATCATATTGTCGTTCCTAGAGTTTCGATCGTTCATAATCAGTTTGGGAAGCATATGAAAGGCAGTGGAGAAATCTGAAGTAATTCTTTTTTAATTCCTTAAGTATCCAGGAGGCATATTCCCATTCCTTACCCTATTTCATGCATGGAAGAAAATAGCACAATATTATTGGTTCATACCTCCGGTGACTTCATACTTGCTCCAGCTTAGATTCTCGGTACATCTTGGATTTGATGCGTTTTATAGCTAAATCGCGTAAGCTGAATGAATTCAACTTAATATTTTGTAATTTATGTTATATGCCATAAAAACGCAAAAAATTATATCTAGAATGTTTTTCTGTAACTTAAATAAGAAAGTATTTTGCTGAACCGCACTGACGAAAACTACTACATTGTTTTCAACAATGTCATTTTCGGATGCAAATTATCTGCTATTATGTCCATGCAGATTACCCATTTAGTTGGGAAGTAAAAGGTTTTAAAAAAAGAGTAAAACCCAACAACATAGCACAAAGCAAATCCGAAATACAGCCAAAGCAATACAACTAAACTATTTCGAAGTTCGCATAAAATGACGTCACATTCTTTTAGTAGAGTGAGCAGCGGAAAGAACCAATGATATTGCCCAATTTTCTTCCGTTCAGTAAATAGGATAGGGAATTGGAACATGCATCCAGGAATGAAAAATATAGAGAAATTGTGGGGAAAAAATTGCCACATTCTGAAATATTTAATAACAATATCTCAGCTAAACCAGCATCCTTTTTTATCTTCTCATATACGAAAAATGAGGAATTACTGTATTCGTCCAAAATTGCAAATGCAAACTTTTGATAAATCTAAAAGTTTCGGACTTCTCAGAGTTCCCATTCATTCTCTCCAAAGAAAAGCACATTTTTTGGCATTACGTTTGGCTGTCTGTAAGCACTGAGCTCTAAAACAAGTTAGGCAGATATGAATTCGCGTATAACCCATATTCCAGTTTAGTAGATTTTTATCAAATTTTGAAAGAAATTCACTCACAGAAACTGTTGAAGTATAAATGAACTTGATAACTACATATCACACAGAGCTAGAGTGAAAAAAATTATATTCAGATTTAGCATATAAAATAAAAATATTTATCAAATTTCGAAACAAATACGTCAAAAAGTAGACCATCCGTAGGTCTGTACTTTAGCATGCTTATAAACACAGTATCTCATAAATGCAATGGTTTTAGTCAATGAAATATGGTATTTTTATCTCTTGATCATATATCAAGTTTTGGCAATAGGCAGGCATTAAAAGGAGCACAAAATATATATTCTGCTACAGATTATGAATGCTACTTTCACACCAATTGTCCATATTCCGTAACTATTATTCACCAGCAAGGAATTCGTGGTCTTATCAAAGATCCATATTTTTACGTGAAGAGAGGAGGTTCTTTATTAGAGAGTATGCAAGAAAGTTTCGGAAGATCCATTTCTCTGTTTCCTATAATAAGTCTCACAATTAAGTTATCAATTGGGGTATTATATACAAAAATTAAGTAATTAAATTTAGTCAAAAGAAAAAGCTCTGAATATCCTTAGGATTATTCAGTTGTAGAGTTTGAATTGCATCCACATCACCTGCATATGCAACGACAACGCTTAATGTATCTGGAATTCAACGAGCAGTCTAATCAGAGAACATCTTTTCTACGGAACCATCGAAATAAGCATTATTCCTCTAGCAAGATTAGTAAAGTATTGATTAGAATATTAAATGTTTTCAAAATTACTGCAGGTAACGAATTTTTTTATACTCAATTTACTTTGCTGAAACATAGGATCATCATGAAAATTCGGAGCATTTTGAAATGTAACTCTAGAACAGTATCGAACATACGCGTCATTAGTATGGTAGACTGCTTGAAAAATAGTCGAAAACCATAATCTGATGTTATGTGGCCCAGTGCAAATCTATAATATTTAAGTTACTGTCCAAGTGTATTTGTTGAACAAGTAGCTACCAGTGTTCTACCCTAAGACAAATGGCTTCTCAGTAATTCAACCAATCAGATATCAAGTTTTTTCTGCTAAACACCAAAAGGAAATCAAGTAGTATAACGCGTTCTATGAAACAGGATATCCAAACCAATTAATGAAAAGTTTTCATTATTGGATAGAATGCATTCACTAAGAAAAAAAATTTGTAAATTGTAATCAGGAACGTATCGAAATTTTTCCTTTGATTAGAAGCATAATATATAAAAACCAATTATACACCACTTTAAGGTTTAAAAACTATTTCAGTCGTACATCATTTTTATGTCTGTATAATTTTCAAAATAATGCTTTTCATCCTTTTAATTATTGAATTTTTCATTACACCCATTACAATAGCAATAAATATATTTTATTTGTACCCACAGTGTCTCTGCTATAGTTAAAATAATTTTTGAAAAGTAATATAAACGTACATTAATTATTTTTTAAATATTTTTATTTTACAATATTTTGACTAGATGTTCGGAAAAATTTCAGTTTTTAAGAGTTCTTTCAGTTTTTTGGAAATTAAATTTGATATTTGCTAGAGTTATGGCTCAGGTTTTTTTTTTCCATTCTGCTTATTTGAAAAATCTAAATTAAGCTAAAATCTGAATCTTAAAATCTAAATTATAATCTAATGGGCTTATATGCATTCTCATGCTGCCATCTATCGAAGAAAAGAGATATTAACAACCTGTCATTTTTGGCTATTCGTATTTAAATTTTTAGAAATTTGATGAATTAATTTGTTTATCGTTCCTTTTCAAATGATTATTTATTCCATAAACAATGCATATTCTCCGAGGGAATCTTTGTTTCATTGAAAAAATACATGTAATGAATCATCAAGCCGCCGACTCTAAATTTTTCACTTTTGACATACAAATGCACAGCGAGAGAGTGATATTTCAATATTTAATAATAGCGTGAATGCTGAACAAACTTATAAAAACACTGTGTAATAGCATAGAACGAAAATGACCTTAAAACTTTTTCTTAGATTTTACTTTCGTAATAGTATAGAAAAGTTGCCTTTTAAGTTCAAAAGCAATATTTAAAAATTTAGTTGCAATATTACATTACCATGAGGTGCCGCAAAGAGCGTGAAATTTATTTAATAGAAAAAATGGAAATTTCTAAAAAGGGACCTTTATAATTTTTTTCACATTTTAGTTAAGCAATAGTGATAAAAAATTAGCTTTTAAAATTAAAAAAAGAAATTTAAAAAAGTGTGGTTGCAATACAACGATATTTCAAGGTGCCAAAAAGAGCTCAAAGTGTGTAAAAATAATTGATATATTATAAACGGATAATTTTTCCTCCATATAATGTTACAAAAGATAATTTTAAATGCATATAAATTATTAATTACAAAGTATAATGATAATATTTTATGTCAAATTTTGCGTTTTGTTCTTCTGTATCTTTAATAATTACAAATACAAAATGTGCGTTTCTTCTTCATGACCGGTTTAAATAGATTTTTTTAAGTAAATTCGACATATTCACACGTGAATAGATTTTTTCTCTTACGTATCCTTCTCCTGCAATTGAACAACAGACATTTTCATCCTATTCGGCCACTAGTCTGGCAGTTCTTTCCATTACTTGCTTGCAACAAGGAAATCGGGGAAAGTCGATAATCGTGTCCCCTATACTATCTGATTGTTTCAGAGGCCTTCTATATAAAGTTTTAATTTAAAACTACTTAGTACTTCTGCAGTTTAATATTATATCCTCATGTCTGTTGTAAAGAACACTGTTGTTCTTCTGCGTTGCCACTGTCGCCAGTAATCGTTTTTGATTCACAAGTTGTTGTTTTTTTTTTTTTTTTTGTTCTTAATGAAACTTAAGTGTTATTTGAAATTCTTAGTTCTTTCTTGCTTCTGTTTTCCTCAAAGCGATTATGGCAGCAATACCAATATTATTTATAAATATTTTCCTGTTACAGCATTGAACGTTCATAATCTTTTATTACATAACTGATCTTTTTTAAATGCATATCATCAATATCAAATAAACATTTGACTTCTGAAAATTCTGTGAGGCTGAAATTTAACTTATCTGAATACTTTCTTTTAGATTTTAATAAATTCCTGTATTCAGCATTATGAGCTTTCATCAATTGTGAAATTCTTCTGCTAGAAGCAAAGTGAAGAGGAGCTCTTGATCATATTTGTACTATAATGGGAACAAATGTCTCATACATTTTGCATATAGAAGGATCCTTCTCTGAAGCAATTGTTAGGTTATATCTAATATTACAGTAACTCTAGATTTGTCAGTAGAGAGATCAACTTCAAGTAAATCACTGAATTTCAAAAAACTAGATAACTCCAATATTTGTCTCGTCTTCACTAATTTAGACTGAGCCATTTTACTCGCAGCAGAACTAACAAGCACCAACTAACAAATCAATTACAATACAAACGCAGGGAAGAACTAACTCAACTGAAAAAAGTATACCGATTTGAAACCAGTTCTGTCCTTGTCATCGGACCCAAACAAATCTCCGCCTTACTTCAGGAACAACCACTCCAGCAACGACTCAGTGCAATAATATAATTGTTTTTATACTTTTGGCTACATGACAATGCCTAATGAAAGCATTCTTTTTTATAATCGAGGCACGCGAAAATCATTAAACAGTTGCAAAGAGTGTATTTTTATGAAATAGTATTATCTTTGCAATATTTCAATATATGCTTTAATAATTTTTTTTTAAATTATTTATCTTATCTATATCAAAAGATAACTTTTCTGTGTTATTGTAAATTAAAAATCTAAAATTGGTTATTTCGTAAAAAATAAATAAATAAAATGAAGCAGAAAAAATTAATTTTGCCAAAGTCCTTGGAGCAATTCAAATCGTAATATTTTTCATATTTATAAAGTTTAGATTCACCAAAAGGCAACTTTTCTGCAATATTCCAAATTCAAAATTGATTTTTTTGTTCACCCTAACATATAAAAGATTCTTCCTCTGAAAAACACGACAAGGTTTTTAATCATACTATAACTGATATTTTATGCAAGTCATTTTAAATCTGAACTTTTTAAATTTTATATTCAAAACGTTATATTAACCTGGAATCTTTGTTCCTTGAACAAATATTCGTAAATCAAATTCTCGCGCAAGATTTTAGTGCAATATGAGAACAATAGTCTGAACTTTCTTGATTGTGCTGCCATCTATTATACAAGCTCAACAATAGAGGTTTGATTATATTAATATCCCGTTTTAAAGTAACACTAGGGCTATTTTTCAACAATAGAAAATTATTTCGAATTGTATTTGACTTATTAATTAGCAACTATTTTATGGTAATTTCTTACAAATTGAGGATTGAAAGTTCAAGTATTATTAGCCTTCTTACAGAAAGAGTTGGTTCAACAGGAGTGTAATCAGCATTTAATTCGATTGTAAATACTATTCAATTCTTATAAAATCACGATAAACATAAAATCGGTTTTTTTTTTGTATTAATCGTATACTTTTCCATTTTTTTCAAAACAAATTTTCTTAAAGCAAATTAGAATCAAGTTCTTTTTTCTTATTCATATTATGTAAATAATTTACAAATTCCTATTAATTTGGCTTTAACAACGATATAAAATGCAACTATTAGATATTTGATCAAACAATGAAGAATTTTTTCAATTTCATTCACTTAATATTGAACTATATTGCTAAAAACTATTAAAAAATTTAATTAAATGTTGCTTTGCAGCTAAATTGATACCATTCAAAAAAAATTTGTTGTTGTTGTTAATGAGTATTTTCGGGAAAAATTTTTTAAATGTTTCTAACTTCCAAAACTTAGATTTTTGACTCGATGACATTTCATTGCGAAAATACTAAATGTTTTTACATATTTGGTACAAATGACTTGCTCATAGACATTGCAATTCTATACAGATGTTAATTTCAAAAAATTTAGCTACTAATATCAAAATTCATCATTCTTAACATAAAATCTGTAAATTAAAATTGGCCGATATTCCATATCCAGGGTGAATAAACGGCAAGAAAATTTTTTCAAACTAGTCAATTTTGACGTTTGTTGCGCTCATCAAATTCAGTCGGGAGGAAATCTTGTTTTCTCAATCTCTTTGATTACAGCCGTCACAGAAACTAAATGGAAGCATCATATTGATAATGGAGACGAATATGTGTAAATAACGAGATAGAAAAGATTTTGCCGAATGTTGTACGTACCATTAAGAGTAGCCTACTGGAAAAAATGGAAAATCAAAAATAAAATAGAGTAGCGAGAGGTAAAAACAAACCTTTCACTGACATAATAAGACATAGCTAGCATGCCTCTTTAAATTCATAAGAGTAAAGTAACTTTCAAAGATGTCCCCCTCAATAAAAGGAAGAAAAAAAATCCTTTGAAATTCAAAAAATATGAAAACTAGATTTATTGAATTTTTTAAAAAAAGGTCTTTAGCTTATATAACAAGATCAAAATGCCAGAAAACTAGAAGACAAAATAATCGAAGGGATATCTTTAATAAACAGTCGATTCTGATGCTGAATAAGCTGACAATATTGAAAACTTGAAACATCAATCTCAAAATAAACCATTTGAGCAACCGTAATGAATTTTCCAAACGAAGATTGCAACGATTTCAAAGCACAAAAGTTTGGCAATAACCAGGTTACCATGCAATTTTCTGAACATTGCTATAGCATTCGAGAGTATTGAAAACGATTGGTTTATATATAAAATATATTTGCATGAAACTTATAATTAAATTAATACCTTCATCTATTTCTGACAGACAATTCATTGCAAGCTTCAAACGCATACTCTTGGTTGGTAGAAAAATACATGCTGCAGAAATTCAGGGCTCCAAACTCGGTCCAGGCGCTTTATCATGTGTATCAAAGATACCCTTCATGATATTAAATGTTTACTTTCTCTGCACAACTTATGATCCTCACTTCCTCTCAACAAAACTCTCTTAGCATATTGAATTAAATAAAACATAGCTTAGTCAGATTCAAATGCAACATCACCAACCCTATATTTCTCCTGGAAAACACCCCTATATCACAAACATCGAAATTATTCAAAAAAGCAATTCAGTGGAATAATTATACAGTTTACTATAATACCCTCTGCCTGGAAAACCATAAAAAGTGTATCAACAACTTTAAAGACAAGGAGCTAAAAGGAAGCTTTACCCAATTCTAAATTACAAGTCTAAACTATTTTTTAACAAACTTCTAAACTGCAAAATCATCCTCAGCTCTAAATCTATGTATCACCAACCGTCTGCAACCACAGGCTTCACTAATCGCGAGTCCCACCTCTTACAACTAGAAAAACTATAATGGAATGTATGGAAAATTGAAAACATGCCATGGTTTTGCAGAAATGACAAATTTAAATACCTCCAACTTCCAAGCAAAAACTTCTGCAGAAAGTTACCGAGACCAGATTCTTCGATAAGTTAGAATCGTCACTAAAGAAATCAACCCGAATAGCATCGAAAGACTTCGTCACTTCACTCCCGTTTAATAATTTCAGGGTCAAATCGGTGTGGAAGATATTTGGCAGGAAAACCGTAAAAATTTACGTTAAAATTCTACCTCAAATATTAGTTTTCTCACAATATTAGTAATTATCAGCATAATATAATAAGAAAACGATTCACTTTCATAATGCACAACCACCAATATCTTCCATCAAATAAACCACTGAGAGATATGTAAATTCGAAACAATTAAAAAATTCAAAGGGTGCAGAGATGTGAAAATTCGCATGAATAAATCCATGCACCCTTCGCATGCACTCCTAACCGGATAAAATGCGGACAGACATTTACTTAAATGAATTTCGTCAAAAATGTGATAGAAACCTACGATTTAAGAGCTAATAACATTAACCACATTTTATCCACTGCTCGGGAAATTATAAAATGGCTCAGTTCGACATTTAAAACGATTCCAGTTATTTTTCTGTACTTCGATTACGAAAAAGAGCGAAGTAACATCAAAAAGCAATCCATTCGATAGAATAAAACTCGGGGAAAAGTTATCCTAAATGAAAAATTGAAACAGAAAAAAAGGCAGTCGCGACAGAGTTCTCGCAAATTAAGTTGGAACCGAATATTACAAAACGTATCAGCAGCTTTTCTAATCATATATTTATATAATTGGGACGACTTTTAACCCGGCTACGTATAAAACCCTAAACATTACATATTTCGAATCTTAAAGGAAATACTTTCCTACACTAAAACAAAGTATACCTATTCCCCTCGGAAAGTTGCATGAAACCATGTCGTGAACAGAAAATTCGTTAACTGCTTTAAATCATCATCCATAAATTAATAGAGCTTAGTTTCAACAAGTGGAAATAGAAATGGAAAGAGCTGTTGAAGTCATGATTTGAAACAAAGTAAGACAAAGCATCGTCTTAAATTTGTTTCTCGTAAATTTATATTCAGTGCATAAGGGTCTATTCAAACAACGGCTGGCAAAAATACGAAAACAATAAAAATCTAGCAAAAATTCATTTAGATTGAGCAAATAACTAAATTATTGATGATAAAAGGAAGTCTAGTGACGACAGTTGACATACCATAGCATCGAGACCCTGCCATTCACAGAAACTAGCACTAAGGCTCAAATCATTCGACTATCAATCTAATAAAAGAATTCAACTTAGCAAATCTCTCTCCTAACAATCTTAGAAGACAAACAATCGTTGATAAAGTTGCTGTAATTGAACAAGCTTAATTCGGGAATCCAACATCCATATGAAAAGTCATTACATGAAACGCATTAAAGAGAATTGAAGGATCAATCTAGAGCCTCTTCAGAACAAGACCACGACCATTTAACAGATCATGTTTTCTTTAACAAGAGGCCAATTAAACTCTTTACCTCTGCCGACAGAAGGCATCCCTTACGATAAAACACTATAATGTGTAAGTTGAAATCTTTTTCTTATTTTTACTTTATAATATAATTAACTCTATTCCGTTGCATTTATTTTCTACAATATATAATACACTTTTTTTAATAATATTTTTCACATACCTAAGATTTTAAGTTTCCTAACATGATCCAACCATTAAAAATTTTGGAAAATTATAAGTAAATTACGTCACATTACTATTTTTATATAAACTTAAATGAAATTAAGTTGCATTGGCCAAGTATTTAAGGACACTTTAAATTGTTAGATAGTGTCTGCATAACAGAATTAAGATAATTGGATGAAATGATATTTATTCCACTTACTATATGGACTAATTTCGAACCATAATTGAAAGATTTAAATTACGAATTATATTAATGAGAGTGTCATAACTCTAATTAAAATCGAATATTAAAATTCTCTCTTCATTTAATCGAATAAATGACAGTTAACCTTATTTTACAATAGCTTATATATAATCTAACAAAAATTTAATCACTTTAAATCACTAATTTAAAAAGCCTCTCAATTAAAAAAAAGCATTCTCAATTTAGAACAATCTACGTTTATAAAATGCAAGAAAATCCTAGAATTTCACTACAAAATTTTAAAAAGTTATTTTTCTCTGTACTCTATTACTTAGTCATTTGAAAATCCCATCAAAATTGTTCTGCCTAATTATAGATACCCTGACATTACCCTGTTGTGTTTGTAAATGAAAAGGAAAAAACACACCTACAGACCACACAGCTGTCGCATGCCAGCTCATAAAATTGCGTCTGGATGCGGCAGATGCGGGTTCCTTCATGCCCTTTGGGCTATTTGCCTCCTTTTTTTAAAAAAATAGGAGGATGAAAAAATTTTTTTCTTTCATAACTTACAGAAAACTAAATACAGTATCATTGAAATAACAATGAAGGAAACATGCAAGAATATTTGTAGAAAAATATGTCCAAAGTCTTTCGCAGCTATAAGTTCAAATTATTTAGTCCATGATGAAAGCATATGTAAAAGTTCTTTTTACAAAAGTCACATGTCAAGGAGCGAAGAACAATATAGTTTCAAATGCTTGTCAAGATTGTTCATGGAAAATTAATAAATAAAGCAGTAAGTCCTTCCAATTTTCAACAAGAATCCTTGATTAGTGCAGAAATCAGTCCGGAGCCCTTGGAGTACGTCATCTTTGCAACAGGAGTTATTTCTTGATGTCTTAATGCTTTTTCAGGATTACAAGGCATTCCTGCAGTCACATTTAGCCGGTCATCAGTGCAAAAGTCAGTCATGATCCTTGCAGGACGAGTTGGAAGAGCACTCGCATCGTGGCATTGGGATAAGAAAACAAAATTAGTCCACAATGAGCATATCAAATCAAAACAATTAATGAGTAGTTAAACTTAAAACTATGTAAATACACAAACTTGAATTCTATGAGTAGCATTCAATGGAATGCCTACAAATTAAATGGGGAGAGCATTAAAGCAATTTTAAAATAAAGTAAAAATTACTACTTGAAAAAACTAAGAATCAATCTTATTCCTATTCCATTAATCCTTTCTTAATTGATCATTTATCCATCATATTCTATTTAAAGATGC
Source organism: Argiope trifasciata (assembly GCA_026543055.1). NCBI lineage: Eukaryota > Metazoa > Arthropoda > Arachnida > Araneae > Araneidae > Argiope > Argiope trifasciata. The sequence continues at coordinate 1,059,502 of JAPMOQ010030916.1, forward strand.
TCAAGGACTGATACAATTTTTATCATACCACAAAACTCTAGAAGCATTTAAATATAATAATAATAGCACGAAAACAAAACTTCCTACTTATTAGGATGAGCAAAATCGTACTATATTGAAAAATTCATAAAATGTCAACAACTGAAAAAACCATCAAATTAAAAAAAATTTAAGAAAGCATACATATAAGGAAATAAACTCCATAAGTCTTACAAATAATTTCTTACGAATTCTATATCAATTTTAAAATTCTATACACAGTACAATATATTACTTTCATTTCCCATTTTCCTTTTAATAAAATCTAAGGATATCTTCGCATAGTTAAACATATGAAAATGTATCTAATAGAATCTCTTTAGATGCATTAAATTCATCATTTCTGAAAAATAGCACCATGTTTCATATATAAAAAGCGAGCATTATCTTAAATCCCAAAAATATCTATTATATCTTTTTCATAAGGTGAAAATTATTGTCAAAAATTAGGATTATTTTTATCTAATAGAGATAATCAGAAGGTAATATCTAATATACAGGCACTACGCTCTGACTTAGATAACAAACTCGGACTCAGGCGCAGAAAAGTCATTTCATAAAGAACTGTTTTATATTTTTTTTTAATCTCATTTCAATGGAAACACTTTCATCATGAGGAAAAAGTTCGTTTCTTATAAAGTTTTTTAATAATTAAAATACTACAATGACAGAATTATGCTGAAATACTCCAATTAAGGCAGAAAATTTTCAATTTTATCGTGAGATGCATATCTTCGTATACACACTCTCTCTACACACCACTGGCAGCATATTCAACGAGGGACTTAGGAAAACAAAATGCATCGATATTGTAGTTAAGTTAAGATCTTAATTTCAAGATACGTCATCAATATTATATAGCAAGCTTCACCGATATGAGCAGTCATCTTCAAAAGACGGAGAGGCATTCCTCTGTGATTTTGTTATTATTTATCTCACAAAATTCGTGTCGATGGAAAGTACTCGGAAGGAAAAATTGCATAAAAAATCTCAGTTGATTCACATACTTAATTAGTATCTCGGTATTAGTATTTCCCTATCTCAAAATATGATAATTTTGATAATTCGATCAGTAATGGTTTTAGTATGTGTTCCAAATTTGTAAAAATCCGTTCTAAAATTTGTAAAAATCCTCAAGATATAATTTTGTTCTCTTAGAATTCTACCCAAAAAGAAGCAACTCACTAAGGGCTATGTATTAAGAGAATTGCAACTTGTTAAAAAATGAAATATTAATTTTCAAATCTCAAATTTGTGATTTTTTTTATCAGAAGTATTAAAAAGGGATGAAATACTTAAGAATCCTTTTCTATCGTTCTTAAGAAAAAAATATTTTGAATGAAATGCGTTTTTAAAAAAGCAGTAATTTTATTCGAAATAAATTGTGCATAATGATATTTAATCTAAACTTATAATAAAGCTGTGTGTGTGTGTGCGTGTGTGTGTGTGTGCGTGTGTGTGTGCGTGTGCGTGTGCGTGCGCGCTGGCGCTCTACAGACCAGACCGGTGGACCTACAGATACCAAATTTGGTACATGTATACACACTGGGGATCGGAAATGTGCACTTTAGAGGGGTTTTTTTCGAATTTTTAGTTAGAATTTCAAATAATAAAAAATTAAGCAAAATTTTGACGTTTTTCCACTATAACTTCCGAAAATATTATCGCACAAAGATGGTTTTTACATCAAATTAAAGATTAAAAAATTAGCTTTCTAATTAAACCAGCATTTTAATATATGAATTAAGCTTCTAGTTTAATGAATTTTTAAAGAAATATTTTAACTATATATTTCAACAATATATTTTGGAAAAAATAAAATTTAACCTGCACGGGTAAAAGAGAAAAAATTATCTTTTATCAAAAACTTAAATTAAAAAATAAATATTACAAATTAAACATGTAAAAATGTAATTTTCAACGCGTGCCTTTATGAAATGAAATAAATTTGATGTGTTTTTTCTAAAAAGAAAATGTAAAAAATAATGCTTGTGCCTTTTACGTTATTATTAATTAAATAAATCAGCTTTATTTAAGACAAATTATATATATAATTCAACGTCCAAGGGCTAATTTGTAAAACTTTAATAATAGAAATGGATCTATAAAAAATACCTACATAGTATTAATAGTACCCATGTAGGTATAGTATATAGGTACTGTACTATGTAGGTATGACCTACATAGTACATAGAATTAAATACCTACATAGTACGTAACACGAGTCTATAAATGCATTAAAAGATGAAGAATGTTTGACTTTTAAATAAAAAGAAAAAAGCTTCTATCAACTCAGTCTCTAAAACTGACTGATTTATTAATATTAGAGGATCACTATTAGATAAAAACGGGTAATTTTAAGGCACTTCATCGACAACTTCAGACATGATACCCCAATCAACGTCCAGGATTTCAGAAGGCTGACAGGACTAAGAACGCAAATGTTGAATGTTCCAAACTTTTCTATTCAAAACTTCTTAAGTCGATCAAACTTGATAACAGAAGATAACCATTTATTTATTTGAAAGGTGAAGTATCAAGAATATTTCATAGAATATGGTTTCTTATAACTAAAAGATGCATAAAATTTTGACTTCATAATTTTTTTAATTATGTTTATGGGCCAAAATAAAATACTAATATTCACATTAGTTTTGCTTCAAAAGGATTTAAATAAAAACTTAATTTTATGATGAATATAAGTATAATTGTTGAATAATTCTTGAAATCTATACTAATATTATAAATGTGAAAGTTTGGATTGATGAACGGATGTTTGTTACTCAATCACGCCAGAACAGCTGAATGGAATCGGATGAAATTTGGAGCTAAGATTGAATACAGTCAGGGATTTTAAAAAAATAGGCTACTTTTTTCCAGTTCATTGGGAGGTTAATTTTTTATTAATTAAAAATTAACTTGCGAGCCAAAAAGCTGAGGCCAAATCCCGCTAAAGATCAGTACGGCTGAGGGTTTTTTTTTTCCTTCTAACAGTGATCCGGTTAGGGTTAGCAGAATTCCGACCAATTATTTCAAACTATTCTGTTTTATTTTTTTAGTGTTTGATCTATTTAAAATCAAACGATGATAATTAATTGATCTTTAAAATTCATTCTGAAGTACTTTTCAATTAAAAGAAAACAGAATAAAGGAAATAAAAAATTTCTAATCTGCATTGCGTTACCCCATCTGGCGTAGAAAAGTCAGTCATCTGCGTTACGCCAACTGGCGTTGAAAGTTCGCGCTTGATTGTTGACAACCGTGTTTTTATTTAAATTAAAAGTTTAAAAATTATATGTATAATACTGCTGTATCTATCTCAATCAATAAATAAAATGGATCTGACCTGATTTTAAAGAAACGCGGTTTTCCTTTGCTGCTTTATTTTACTTCGGGTATACAATGTAAATAGCTAGTTATTACGTTAGTTGTGTGTTTTTGTTATTAAATTGTATTTATGTTATACATTTTTCGTATTTGCTTACACTTTTAAATGTATCGTTTTTAGGTTAGGTTTCATTTTTTTATTTGCCATTATTTGATAATTTTTCATACATTGATACGGATTGAAATTTCCACCCGTACAGAGTCTCTGGTAATAAATCCATAAAAATTTTTAAAGATAAAATTCATTTTTAAATTGAAACAATTAAATCGGACAGAAAATTCGCCAAGTACTTTTATTAAAAATATTTAAAAAATTAGACGTTTGGTTTTAAACATTTTATCAACACTTAAAAATTAAGGTAATTTACGGACGGAATTACAATTGACGACATCTGGTTGAGAAAACCGTACAAATATTATACTTGCGATGATGAGCACTAAAAAAAATATTTCACCTGAATTTTCCACTGATTTTTTCAAACATTTTCTTATTCAAATATAAAGTACTGAACTATACTGAAAGGATTTGATAAGGAAAATTAATTAAAATTGTGTTTTAAACCTTGAAAAATTATGTGGAAACCCTCGAAAATTATATACACCTGCTTATTTGAACAAATATTAAACAATGGAACGAATTAAAGAAATGAAATCCCACACACGACACCAAAAATGTAATGCCGAAATAAGTTTCAGACAAAAAATTGAATAAAGGAGGTTATTAAATCAATCCATTTGACCATTTGAGCACGAATAGTTTCTAGAAGGTTGAAGTAAGGGAATGATATAAAGTTTATCAAAAAGAAAAATCTATCAAATTGTCGACCAACTCTGCCAAAAGATTTCCAGCTTGTCATCTTTCACATCGGATTACTGAGAAATGCTGCTTGCTAGATATATGAAATTCAATATATGGTGTGAAAAACAAACTTTCGTCTCGTGCAGAAATTCAAAATAAATAGTTAATCAGGCAAATCTCTGGACATTTTTTTTATTATCAAGTAACTATACATTTATTTTTTAATATTTCAAATGACAATATTTGATTGCAATACAGATGATATATATAACCTGGGCAAAATTAATGGAAGAAAATGGAGAGAAACCCCAAGAAAATAATAATGCAGTAATTAATTTGTATTTTGTTATTCTAAACACATTCATTCAAATATGACCACAGACATCAAAAACCCAGCATAAGAAGGCATTCAAATAGCAGAAGTGTAGTAATAGAATTAAATATATCTACACTTAAAATATATCAAAATATACTTGTAATAAATCTAACTTCCAACTTCAAAAAAAAATTCAGTTACCTTCTGGTGATAATGTTATATGGTGAGAACAAGAGATTCATTATCAAGTTTAAATTAGAACAGGGCATTGTAATTGTTAATCACACTTTATAAATGAGTTAGTTAAGCTAAATAAATACAAGACAGTTTTTTTAGTAGTGGTATCAAATGATAAATACAATAAGAAAAAAATGCTGAATAACACTCAAAGAGAATCATAAAACGGAATATATTTGAAAGAAAAGAAGCTCACATTCTTTTTACAAGAGAGTAAAATTATGAAACCGATTATTCTGACCAAGATTTGATAGACATCACTTCCAGTATCTTTATTCCAAGTGAATTTATTCTAAAATCAAGTTTCCATTGCATTGTGTGTTAAATAAAGGAAAAGGGATACAAATAGTTTTTAAAATTTTCATCAAATATTCCTTTGATCTTCAAGTATTAAGAACTGAAAAGTTCCTTTATCTGTTAGAAAGGTATGTGTGTGTGGTTATGGGGGGAGGGTGCGTGTCTCCAGAAAATTCGAAAATGTTAAATCGAAAAGAGTTTATCTAAGTTACAATTACGATTTTTCGTAAAATCGCAATCTTTTGTACTACACGTAATTAGATTAAATTAAGACATACTTATTATTTGAAATAAACACACCACAAAGATTTACTCTGTTTACAAAGTGTATCAATAAAAACAAATAAGGAACACGCGCTTCAAAGAGATTAAAATACACAAAGAAGAACAGCAAAGCATAAAAAATTACAAAGTTCTAAACCGTGTGTAAATAAATATGCAAGCACCTAGCAACAGTCAAAAAGTAAAACAAATGCATGAACAATCTTCAACCAAGAATTTAAAAGAATATTAAAGCCAATTAAAAAGAAGAAGCAAGATCAAGTAGGATAAAAGTAACAAGTCGCTTTAAAAACGATGTAATCAATGTTAAGCTCCCAGATATCCAGCCAAAAGTCTTATAAAATTTAAGCAAAATGAATCTTTTAACATAGTTAAATTTATAATAAACTTTAAGGATCAAGAGTGCTTTTCCAAAAGATTTCACGGTCACAGCGAAGTTTATAAAACTGATCAATGATCAAAAATCAATGAAATCGATTGAATCATTGACAGCACTATAAGAAAAATTAACACAACATCTTGTCTACAACACAAATCAGGGAAATTAAACATATCACGTAAAAACGAAAAGATATACTTTTGAAAGAAAAATCTATTTTACTGTCAAACTTATACCTCAGACACTAGTTCGTATACGTTCAATCATGTGAATTTGTAATGGCAATTTGGATCCCAAATAATGCTACAATATTCCAGATAAAATCAAGCATGAACATAACATAAAACCTTCAAAGCAAAATAACTCGAAAATTCCCTGGATGTGAGTTTGAGAATTCCACGCCTATGATAGGCTACGAAAACAAAGGAATCAATGAAATGTTCGTAAAAAATCTAATTTAATGTTAAAGAGAGTATCCAAGTTTGTAAATTTATGGATTTTACAAATATGGTTTAAAGGCTGAGCTTTCTTTTTGTACAACTAATAATAATACACTAAAAGTAATGTTCAAGTATAACTTGTTATCGGTACACTATTTAAAAAGAGGACATCTGTCTGTAGAAGGATCAGCACTAAAAGGCATCAGAATACGTAATGCACACTAATATTTACACAAATTGAAGATCCACGATCTGTTCTGAGGAACACCAGAGGTGCCCAAGAATTCAGATGAAAAAGTACATTAAAATCAACCCTTGACTAAAAAGAATGGAGCCAATCCGTCAGAATAGCCAACTTATTTAAAAGAATTCCAAATTCGATAGAGTCAAAGGTCTTCGAAAAGACAGCTTAAATAACATCAAGTTGAGTCAATTTCAAATGAAGAAAATAATTTTACTTAATAAGCAATATAAACTATTGGTATTTGAACATTTGAGACGAAGAAATTAGGTTTGTAATTTAGTGGAAAGTTTTTATGAATTATACTTTCAAAAATTTCAGACAAAGGACTGAAATTAAAAACAGAATTACAGTTTTTACAATCATGCTTAAACTCTTTTTTTAAAAAAAACAGGAATATTTTTAATTTATTTCTATGTGATGAAATATACTAGTTCTCAACGATAAATTAAACAACGTAAGGAATGGATAAATCGAAAAAGACATGAACTATGTACGGAATAGTTTTCATGTCACATATTTTAAAAAATTACTTTAAATTAATGAAATATTTTTTACAATATATTTTTAATTTACATATATCGAATATATATATATAACTGAGAAATAAAATTAAAAATATAAAATATATTCGTAATACCGCATTTTTATATAGTTTGTCTCATAATTGACGCTCGCAAAAACCTAAACAAACTATCCCCCTTTAGAAAATTCTGTTCATTATTGTGGGGAAAAATATATAAAAGTTTGTAGTCGAATATTTCTAAGCACAACAATGCAGAATCTTCTATAAATGTAAAGTCTGGAACAGTTTTAAGTTAAAAATTCATAACAAACGTTAATATGAGAAAAAATTGACATTGCACATCAATATATTGCAGAGAAAAGGAAGATAAGTTGATACCTCTCAGAACATATCTTCTGAGAAGCTTATGACTAAGATGTAAAGTAAGATTTTGTAAAGCGCAGGGGCGAGTGTTCGAATCTCAGCCAAGCGGTTTTATATTAAAAGTTGGACTTTAATTTTATTTATTATTCTCCATTTGTTAATGTTCTAGAACTTTCTATAAACTTCTTTATAATTCCTGAATATTCAGAAAAGGTATACTTTCGGGATTCCACACGCAATGGGATCATTTCTCAGCCTGCATGTTACGAATTGTTTCAAGTAAATAAACTTGATACAGTATTACTGTGTGACTTGCCATTCTTCATGACAATATTTTATTTAAAAACAATGTAGTTTTAAAACAAAGTAGTTTTTTTTTATTTAAAAGCAAGGTAATTTTAAATAAATTTGCTATTGTTCCGATTATATAATGTCGTCATTGTCTAATCGGACACTATATGCTTTGATATTAGATCCACGTTGAGTTCTCTAAAATATTAATACAACGAAAGTAATCTTTTACGTAAATCGCTTCAATTTATTGCAGCTAAAAGTAATTAGACTATATTGATATCTGGTCCTTTAGTAGGATATCTGGGTCTCAATTATTTGTACATTCCATTTCCAGAAATACATAATCAAATGATTGTTCTACCATGTTTCATTTGCTGGATTGTAGCCGAAAAACATCAATGGTGTTGAAAAGAGAAAAACAATAACATT